>JAVQJS010126566.1:0-15030 GCA_036024795.1 Galaxias rostratus | reverse complement strand
ACGAGTAATAATGAATTGAGAAAAAGAGGAAAATCATGTCAGCTGACCATATTCTGATCGTGTGGGACCGATGTACACATTAAAATCATATAAATTCAAAGAACTTTTTTTTTCAGTGTGGACACACGTGCCCGCTGCGCAGAACAGCACTCCTTTCAACGTCCCGGTGGGTAAAGACCTTTTTCTCTTCATTTATACATGTATTATTATCATTGCTGAATTAAAATTTGAGTGCCTATTGTGCTATACTAAATGATAGTATGCATTGTTCTCTATTTATATATGATGATAGAGGCCTACTACTACATCCGTTTTGTCTGAAGATAGGTTTGTTTACAAGGCGTTGTGGGAGAGTTAAATTGTTACTATACTTCGTTATTAAAACACAAATCATGTAGTTATAGGACAGACTGTAGTTTTAGGATCGGACTACATCACCCGTGAAAGCCGCAAAGTGACCGTAGAATGGTAAAATTAAAACAAGATTTCGTTTTTTTTCCTGTTGAATATTCTTTTTACTTGGAGGATTTGGGAGTTAAAGAGTGTTCTTGTTTTGGTTGGAACTTTGATTTTGTGCTGCATTGTATATATTGGGCTTAATTTATTTTTATTTCCTATTGTTGTAATTTATACATTCTGCCTTTAAAAAAACACAAGGGGAATGTGAATTCGATAAAAATCGTTATGACGTAATAACAGATTCGAATCGTTGGTTAGGTTATTGTAGAATTCCAGTTGAATACGTCATTAAAACCTTTTTAGCAGAACAGCCTTTGCTGTGCTCAAACGATATTTCTAATATACATACACAACAAGCAATATTAGACAAGGTAAACCGAATATTATTTTTTTTTTTGAAGGATTTAAAGGTTTTACCTTACGCGACCTGTCCCTTTCTTACACAACATGTATGTAATTAGGTGGTTATTCCCAGAGTGAGTGGATATGTAAACATAACTTTCCGAACAAAGAGATGGACTAAACCAACATTTCAGAAAGGGAGAGATATGGATAAAGAAAAAAAAGAGCCAGATGGTCGGCCAGAGAGTAGGACAAGGGGAAAAACCGGCAAGGTAAGAAGCTTAAGGTTTCTTAAATAGCTGGGTTTCTTGGGTCTGACGTTTCTTGGGTTGAAACGTTTTGTTTTTTTAAACGTAATTCTGCTTAAAACTGCCCCAATGGATGTGAGACAGACATAACAGTACTATTTGGAAATCCTCCAAGAGACTTCGAAAAAAAATAAACATCCAAAATGTTGAATTCATTTAATGGGATACAGTATCTGTACACGGTCGTTACAACTGGATCCTCCAATCTTAAACCATAAAAGGAATTACCTACGACACACCAGGTTATGTATATAGGTAAATAACGCGCACTTATAGAATCTACAACAACATATAATCTAATTCAGACATATTCACAGACAATTAACACTGAATTAAAACAATGAAAAAAAAAAGGTAAAACCACACACAAGCAAAAAAAAACTCGATAGATCTAAAAACAAGCACGATTAATATAATACCGTGCTTTAAATATAATAAAAACGTGGCTGAGATTGTTTTAAATCTTAAACAAGTGATGTATCCGTATTACAAGTAAATTAGTGAACTACTTGCGATTGGTCCTGAGCTATGTATCAACGATCTTCCCGAATTGTTGACAAATTAAGTATGTGAAACATTATCTTTGTACTTTTTGTCATAGTTCAGGTGAGTGAGACTTTTTGCGTTTGCTTTTTTTTAACCAGACTCCAAGGAGGTCCAGAGAACAGAGGACCAGGCAAATAAAGCAAGATGTCTCGACATGCACGGCTGATGGTCAGTACTCTTTTTTTCCCCACACGCCTTGACTTAATTTCGAAGAACATCAGGGTAGATGCTACAAAGAGAACATGCATCATATAGCGTTTTATCTCAAGTTGCAAGGCTGTTTTCATAGTCCCATCGTGTGCGTGCGTGCGTGTGTGTGTGTGTGTGTGTGTCTTGGTCAGACGACGTCCCAGAAGAACCGTTCGACCATCGCGCCACGGTCATCCAGTATGTCGAGGAACAGAGGAGACGGGATATGGCCTTGTCCCCCCCACAGCAGCAGAACATGGCGAACCCGATCCTCCTCTCCTTCCTCAGGGGGCTAACAGACAGGTGAGGCGGGGATAATTGCCCTGAGTGCGGCCTCTACTTCCTGTTCCTATCTCACTGTTTCTCTTCACTCGCGGCTGTCTTCCTGGCTGATTGTTTCACTAGTAACATATATATACAGTATATCATTAGTTATACATACAATTGTCCATATATTTGTATCAGTGTCTACACTTCCAGTATGTGTGTGTCTTCTATAGTTGTTCTATGTGCCCAAAGAAGGACCCAACCATATGTCTGCCTATGCTTCTTCTCTAATCCATCTACTTCAAACAGACGTTTGCTTGTATGTCAGGGCAATGGCGTTGAGGGAATTTAATTGATGTTGGCGTTGTGTGGCTTCATTTTCCTTTCAGGCAGTGGAGGAACGTCCGCCACAGGATAAGGGACGGGGTAAGTTCATGGGATTTTAGATTGTTACTAAAATAAACCAATTTAACTGGGGGAAAAAGTAAACATTTGGGATTCTGACATCTCTCTATTGCTGTATTACTCCCACTCCACCCACCCCTACTCTATTCTATCTCTCTCTAACTCTTTCTCTCTCTGTGTCTCTCTCACTCTCTCTGTGTCTCTCTCTCTCTCTAACTCTTTCTCTCTCTTTCTCTCTCTCTCTCACTCTATTCTATCTCTCTCTAACATTTCTCTCTGTCTCTCTCTCTCTCTCCAGACCACCAGAGCCCGTCTTGCTCATGAGTCTGAGAGGATTGTCAAGGTTGTGGCTCAGTCCATCTTCCACATCCTGTTTCCAGCCATGCTGGTCATGCTTGAGGTGGACGCTTTACGAAGTGCTGACTCCAGGTTAGCCATCGTCAAAACACTCAATATCTTAACTAATTCACTTGACTATGGTCTAGTACCATGGTCTAGTTTCTAAGTTCACCCTGTATTATAAACAGTTTATTTAAAACCATTGCAAAACAAGTCAACAACACCCATAAGGTAGCCATCCTTGATAAACAATTGTTTTTACACATTGTGAGAAACGAGCTGTTAAATTTGACTTTTGAGTTAGTCTTACCTGTCGTAGATTTACATTTTGGTTTTATTTGATTAGTTTGTGTTTGTGAATGTTTATGAATGTGATTTGCCCTATCTCTGACTGTGTGTGAGTGTGTGTTTTTAACAATAATGTTTTATTTTTATTTTTCAAGCTCCTCTTCGCCGGCCATTCGACCTCCAGTAGACAATCCCCTCCAGAAGTACTTTAACCTCACAGAAGAATCACTGGCCCAGACTATTAAGACTGTCTCCTCGCCCATAGCCAGAAGCCTTCTGGGAGAAGTAGTGCATCAGCTAAACCAGGGCCTGTCTGTGCTAGTGGCCTGCACCCCCTCTGAACTAAGCGTATTGACTACAGATCCCAGCTTCTCTGTCCAGCAGAGCATGAAGCAGGCTACAGAGGGGATCGCTGACATCCTGCAAAGGCACAGTGTTGCAGGGAGTAGCATGCTGGGAAATGTAGTTGAGAGAAAGTCAGTTGTTCAGGAGGCCACGTTGAATTGTGAACATTTCATGAAGTCCATGGTGGACAGCTTGGATTGCAGTAAAGGGAGAGGAGGAAGAGGAGGAGCAGGTGCCATGGCAGTTATGAGGAAGCTCTCAGACAGATGCAATGTGTTCAGTGGGTACAGAGAGGGTCTTTCTCGTTTCGTTGGCCCGGAGACAGAAAAGATTCAGAAGGAGGACGTGAGGTCTCGCTTTAGCATGGGGACATTTGTTGCCAAAGTTACGACCCAGAAACAGTCTGTTCTAAATAGCCCGGGGTTCTGCTCCAAGACGTCAGTGACTGTGGGCAGCGTACTGCGGACCCTGATGTGCTGTGCTTGCTCCCCCTCCATCTACTCCTCCTCCTCCTCCTTTTCGTCCTCTACGATCTCGCTGAGCACCAGCTCCTCCTACGGCTGTCCCTGCCACGCGTCCGAGGGCACCCCTCCTTCCGTCCCCCCCAGCGTGGAAACGGCAGCCACCGGGCTGATACGGGGCTTCGTGAAGGAGGTGCAGGGAGGAGCGCGGAGCATGCAGGAGGAGGAGGAGCAGGGAGGAAGGCCCCTGAGCGAGGAGGCCGTGAGGGCCAGGGTCCAATCGGACGCCAACCTCGTCTTCCTCACGATGAAGGAGAAAGTCACGGAGTTCTTCAGGCCACGGTAGGAACAAGCCAAGATTGACTCTGCACGTTTGGTTTGATTTGGTTAATTTTGAGAAATGAATCTTTTAATTTTTTTTATTTATTGTATATATGTATACAGTTTTAGCTGAAGTTAAAGTTTACGTTTTTCAAGGGCATAGCACAAAAGCAGCTTTTTTAAACATTTTATATACAATCAACAAAGACTACACTAATTGAATTATTGCGCTAATAAGGTGCAACAATAATTTTTTATTAGCATAACATTCCAATCAACGTAAATAAATGTGATCTAGTTTTATGTGTATAAAAAACACCAACCAAACTCAAGGGGCATTGCTGCCCCCCATATTGGTTTTAGAAGTTAAATTGGTGGTAGTCTGGAGCCCTGATTAAATCTTATTGTAAGAATATGATGGGGTTTCTGTCAGAGAATGCATAATGCAAAGACATAAACGGACCAAAATATCTGATGCATGCTTCACTTTCTCAATTATTTTACCACTGGCATATATCATCCATATATCATATCACATGATATAACACATCATCTCTGCGCTCTATCTAGTCTCTCTGATATTGAGTTGTTGTTGCGGTCCTTTTGGGTTTATGACTGTTTTTCCCATCCAGACTCGATCTAACCAGCGAGGCCGACCCGGACGAGGACTTCCTGTCCGAATCCCCCAGCCGGGACCTCTTCCCCAGCCCCAGCTGTCACAGCTTTCCCGACAGCGTCTCCATCCTAGAGGACCAGGACATGGAGCAGGTCACCGGCCGGGTTCTGAAGAACATCGTGGACTCCTGCCAAACGATTCTGACCCGGCTGGAGGTCGCCGGCACGGGGCCGTCGCACGAGCCCGCTCCCAAACTGATGCCTTACATGAGCCGGCTTTTCTCCCGGTTGAACGGGCTCACGGCGACAACGGCCGGCGTCTCCGCGCCGTCACCGGACGCTCCTAAGCGGGAAGCGGCAGCCGAGCCCCGGAGCGCCACCTGCAGGACCCCCGGGAGCGCTCCCGCCGCCCCCCCGCGGGGCGTGGCCGACTTGAAGAAGCTGTCCGACCGGCGTTTCCAGGCCAACGCCGCGGCCAGGGTCAGCGAGGTTCTGCTGGGCCGGGACGGGAATGCGGTCCCTGTGGAGACGGAGGCCCACCTGGACGCTGAGGCCTACAGGCTGGTGGAAGGGTTTGTGGCTCAGGTGGTGAAACAGGCATGCGAGACTGCCAGCGCCATGGAGGCCAAGGACAAGGCCAGGGTACGCAAAACGCACGGCGTTTAAAATTTAAAAGCCGTTCCTTTTCTTTCCAACCCCTACCGTTCTCTGGTTCTTTTGCACTTCTGGTTAGATGCTATTAGCATTTCGTTGTCTCAGTATGTGTAATCTGTGCAATGACATTAAAGTTGAATCTATCTATTTTATCCCCCCTTACATACCTAATACTTATTACTCATAATGGAATGATAGATATCCGGGAGTTTAATAAAGTTTAGGTTTTTACAAGATAATCCAAGCGCTTCTTCTGACTTGTTCTCTTTTGTCACTAGGGGGATCAGGGGAAAACGGGGAGTCCTCCAGGCGTATCGGACATTCAGGACGGACCCTCCAGCTCTCTGCAGAAGCCCAACAGGAGGGAAATGATCCGCAAAGCCTCGTTGAAGGTCTGCCAGGGCATGCAGAGCAGACTGGCGTTCCTCCTCTCAAACCGCAGGCCGCACCAACAGGACGGTTCTAGCGAAGAGGAAGAGGAAGAGGAAGAGGCGGAGGACGAGGGGGAGGAGCAGCCGGAGTGGAGCGGGAGCGTGGACACCCAGAGTAGTGTTGGGAGCGTCAGCAGTGGCAGTCGTGGTGGAGATGGTCGCACTGGTGGTACTGGTGGGACTGATGGTGGTAGTGGTGGTACTGACGGTGTTAGTGGTCGTAGCGGTGGTAGTGGTGGTGGGTCTCCCTCCAGCGGGAGTGTGTCTCAGGACAGCATGCCCCACCTGGAGCTGGGCACGGAGCTAATGGTCTCCCAGATCCTCTGCTCTATCAAGAAGGAGCTGGGCATCTCCCCAAGCCGGGTAAAGGGCGCTGCTGGACTCCGTGAACCTGATCGCTCTGTTGAAGAAGCGTGTGTCAGTAACATCGTCAAGCAACAGGACGATGCCTCTGTTTCCAGTGGTCTACCAGCCCTAAGCAACGTGTCGACGAAAGAAGTATGTCTGTTTACTTGATCTACATGATAGTCTGTTCTGAATTTGAGTAAACAACATTAACTGTGTCCATTTCCTCCGCCTCAGGACTCTCAGACAATTTGGGCTGCTCCTCCTCCTCCTCCTCCTCCTCCTCCTCCCCCTCCTCCTCCTCCGTCACTGACTTCTACTAAAGGTCCTCACCTCCTCAGATCATCTCTGGCCACTGTTACCAGCATGGAGTTCCACACCCAGGCCACCAAGGCTGTCCACCAGGCTCTGCTCAGATCTCTGGAGGAAGTGACACGCCTTCCTCCTGCTTCTTCCTTCTCCAGTGGTGCTCAGCAAAGCAAGTCTCACTACACTCTCCGCCCCATGGACGTTGAGCAGCTGGCCTCGGAGGTGGTCCAGAGTTTTGTGGCGGCTCTGGAGAGCGCGGACCTATCGGTTGTGCCATCCCCACCTGGGAGGAGCAGGACCGTGGCCCAGTCACTGAAGCTCCTCCAGACCATCCAGAACCAACTGAACAGTTTCTATCAGCAGGTTCTGGTGCCTGCTCCACCGGGTCTGGAGACAGGAGCCGTGGAAAGGAACGTCAGTGTTAGTGAGACCGCTCTTATAAGGGACACGCAGCAGGGCGGGGCTTATGTTGCCTTAGGCAATGCAAGCAGCACGCCTGTCCCATCAGGAGCCAACGCAGTAGACGATGTCACCCCTCCCGTTGCTCAAAGCTCTGGTCCAATGGTGTGTCAGAACTTCCTGGACCGGCAGACCAATCAGGTGGTCCAAAAGTTAGTGACCAGTCACAAAGCAGTGATGTCTTCCAGGGGGAAGGACTCCAACGACAGGACACACCCCCCTGATCCACCCGAGTCGGACAGCGTTGCCAGCGTCCTCTCCTGGATAGACACCTTCTCCTCTCGCACGCTTCCCGAAAGGGCATGGTCACCCGTAAATGCAGCGGATCAGACCAAGCCAGCGAGTAGCACAGTTTCGCCCGGCGTGCCTGCCAAGGTCGAGTGCGTCGTCTCCGGTGTCGACGACAAAGCCGTCCCCCGCCACAGGTCCTCCGCCGCGGCCCCCTGCGACCGGTCCGTAGCCCAGCACCACGCCTCAACCGTGGACAGGCTCAGAGGACTCATCGTGAAGTGCATGGAAAGGTTCTCTTTCCCAGACCCCTCCTCCGCCGCCAGCGGGTCCAACATTGTACCCGTCTCCTCCTCTTCTTCTTCCATACTCCTGGAGTCTGCCTCCTCTGAGATGCTGGACACGGTGGTCAGCGCTGAGAGGAGGAGGGTGGTGAATGAGGGCAGCGAGTCCAGCGACTCCCTGGAGATCACAGATTCAACTCCGCTGGAGCACAGCTTCAGGTACGTCATGGACACTAACGTAACACCGATCATCGTTCAATTCATCAGGCAGAGCGAGATAATAAATAACAATCATGAAAATAAACTTTATAGGGTTCATAATAATACTGTTACTTATCATCCTGTTTTTAACGAGGGAAATTTGTAAAATTGTCTCCTTGTTTTTATTTAAGATATAGAATGTGTATACCACATATCTATTGTAACTAGCCTTTTAATGCCTAAAGTAACTGATACTAATCAAACAGCCTTGCATTGCATTGTGTTGCATGCAGAGCTAAGGCCTTCACATGTGTTTCCACAGCCTTGATAGCATAGGGTCTGAGGGAGTCACGGGTCCCAGTGCTCCCGCTAGCTACAGGAGGCTCCAGGAGAAGCTAAGGGAGGTTCGGCAGAGCCTATGCCAGGATAGGAGCCCCCTCCCTGGGGTCGGTGGGACCAAGAAAGCAGAGCCCTTGTTGGTCAACCAGATCAAAGCTACTGAGGTTGATGGATTGCTCAGTAGTCCCAGAAAGTCTTCTTCAGCTTCTTCCAGCAGGGCTTCAACCACCAAGTGTTGTTCGAAAGGTCCAAAGTCGAGTCCACCGAGGTCCACCAAGTTGCCACGGGAGACGCCTGTAAAGAGCCAACCAGAAGGGCGCAGGGCTAAGATTTGCTGGCCCCAGACCAATCGGAAACGAGGAGGCTCAACACGAAGATCTACTGATGACAATGTGGGCCAGGTACGTTTGAAAAAAAACCCCTTATCATTCAATAGATTTACATGTAAATTAAAGTAGATTTATGACAAAATATAAAAAACATCTTCAAACCTGTGCATATGTGTCTTGTGTTCAAATGATAATAATAATAAAGTAAACTCATTTTAGATATGTACATATTGTGAGATATACTGTGCATAAGATGTGATCATTTCACATGATAAAAACCCAACATCTATGACTGAAGACCATGAACTTCATAACATAGTGGCAAATGATATAATTTAAAGGTATGAATGTGTAAAATACTGGTATGTAATTTAACATCCTATCAATTCTGTCCACCATTAAACGAACCCTTCATTTTAACCACCACAGATTAGGTCACAGAGTGTGTTACTCCCAGATGAAGACCCAGCCAGGGCAGCCCTTGGCAGGCTGAAGGAGATGGTGAAGCAGGACACCCTCCGTCCCTTGGTCACCCAGCTCCTGGAGCAGCTTCAGGCCATGCTGGAGGACTCCCAGCTGGCCCCATTTGAACCAGGACCGGTGAGGAAGAGTCACTCCGACCCGGTTCTGTCCGAACGCCACCGCCTCAGGAGAGAGGTGCATTCTGGGAGTAGCGCTGAGTATGAGCTGCTGTCCTCGTTTGTCGAGGAGATGATCGAACGCCTGCTGCTTCCCGTCCTTCCTCCTCCTTCTCCTCCTCTCCCGTCGTCTTTCTCCTCCGAGAGAAGGGCAGCTCCCGGAGGACAGAGGGGCGTTCCCGGTCGCGCCTCGACCGCAGGGGCGTGTCCCGCGACGCCCGTCGTCCAATCACAGTGCTACGACAAGGTCGTCAACGTCTACAGCCAGGTGATTGTGGAGCAAGTGCTGGGCTCTCTCACTCGCCTGCCCGGCAACCGAGCAGCCTCAGCGGACCAGAGCCGGGACGACGCGTCAGGAGTCGGCGGGAGTCGGATCCGAGACGCTGACAGCCCCAACGCGGGGAGTTCCCGGGGGCGATCCGTCTCCACGTCGGAGGTCGAAGACGAGGACAATCAGGACGAAGGTGCCGGGGCCGGGAAGACCCAGGGGCGGGGTTCTTTCTCCGAGGTGAAGGAGAGCATCATAGACGCGCTCCAGGTACCGATGAATGTAACCTCCGAGTTTAACACAGATGAAACATTCAGATGAACACTAGCCTTCTGGCTAATTCTGGCATTTGTAACCATGTGTACTTGATGTGTTTAAAGAAATTGCATTGTCCCCTTTTAAGTAAACAAACAAACAAACAAATAAATAAATAAATAAATAAATAAATAACAAGGGTAAGGTTTAATACGATTTGAAAAATAACTTTCAAAAGTACAAAGCTCAAAGAGTTCAGAGTGACTATTCAGATGATATTGTAATTTTTATGCTGGGTAATCCACCGTAAGCGTTTATGAAGGGTCTGGAATATGACTTTTTGAATGAATTTGGTCACGTTTGATTTCTTGATTAGCCACCATAAGCGTTTAAGAAGGGTCTGAAATATGACTATTTGACTCTGTTATTATTTTTTATTCTGAAAAAGCGTTTAAGGAGGGTGTGGACGAGGAGGAACGCGGTGTCTTCTGGAACTTTCCTAACCAACCAGGCGGGTCTTCAGGAAGTCGTCCGCCGTGAGTGTTTCAACGCCAGTGAATCAATTGACTGCTAGTCTTTCTCCCGCGCTCTCCTGTAACACACACAGCAACGCAGAGTTGATAACACTTAGAGAACTTTCGAGTTTGACAGTTTAAGCCGAATTATGACCCGAATTGTTTTTAAAGCTCTGCTTTTGGAAGAAGATTTTTATTTGATCTGTTTGAATCACACACTCACATACATAAATAATAATCCTTAACAGATCATAAATTATTAAGGATTATATAAGGATTCTTATCTATACATAAATATTTTTTTTATCGCCGATCGCTCGGGTTATCATGACGACCGTAGATCGGAGCGGCCCGCTGGGGAGGCAGCAGGACCAGACTACAGCCGGACACTTCCCCATTAGGATCTTCAGCACCAGGCGGTCCGGTTCCTTGGACCTACCGAGAAGATCCACGACGGCCTCATAATCTGGACTATTTTCTTTCACATGTGTGTATTTACATATACAGTATATATACTATATAGACGAAACATTGATTAAACTACCGACGCATTCCCTATGTCGTGATGTTATTTGTATGTACATGAATTAGTTTCTAGATTCCTTTCTAAAAGAACAAAGTCTGAGAAAATGGCGGTTAACCGCCTGTGACTAGTGGTTCCTTTCCAAACGCAGGAGTTTTGATCGTTCCATTCCTTTTGTCTATGAAACCACCACAATATGGCAGGGAGGATGTGGTTTGGTTCAGTTGCTGCTCGTCTTTGAACCCGCTGTTCAATCACTCTGTGTCACACAGCTGTCATATCATTAATCCAACACGCAAATATCCTTTAATAAATGTAATGATAATAATAATAATGATAATAAATAATAATACATAATAATTTATGATAATAGATAAAAGTAGTGCATATATGAGTGTGATAAACATTTAGCAATCTGGTACGCTGTTGAGTAACGTCCACAATAGCAAATGTTACAGTAAACATTCAAACTTCCCATAACACACAGTTTATTATTAGATGTGATACGAATAAAATAATCTAGACACCCATTTTGTCTCACAGCAGTACATTATTATTATTATTATTATTAATAATAATAATAATAATACATTTTATTTATATAGTGCATTTCTAATACCCAATGTTGCTTTACAGCCTTATACATAGATATCATACGACATGATTGTGATAGATAACAACATAGATAACATAACGCAAATAAACAATTAGACAGAAATTGGAAAACAGACAGAGAACAGTTCTCTCTATATAGTATCCGTAAACAAAAGGGACGGGATTCTAAACAGAGTTTACTAGGGCGGGAACGCATTAGAACACATTACAACAAACCACACCGGTTCGGTGGTCGGTAGAAGCGCCTTCATACTTTGACTTACTTATGTCTACACGAACCACTACTTCTATTAACGACACACGCGATAATGACGGGGTCGAGCGGACGCTCTGATCTAAGAGACGTAGAGTTGACAAAACACGTGAAGTTCTGCAAGAGGGAAGCACTACTCATCTACCAGGCATCCCTTTGCTCATCCAATGCATGACGACACAAACGGTCCAATCGGGACGCAATCACTACAGCCTTCGCTTTCTTCACAAAGATACATTTCACCTACTAACTTATTTAATTCCCTGGCCTTTAATTTACAGTATGTATCTAATGATATTGTATATGATATTATTAACATAATACATTACAGCAACAGCTTGCATCAGACAACTGGGGTCAATGATGTGGTTTTCACGCCTGGCCTTCCCCCTAATCCTGCTAATCTGTTTTTACAGTTTCTTTTCATGTTAGGATTTATGAATAATTAACAGAAATGATCATCACATTTCTGACCTTTGACCCAGGGTTCTGATTGGTCTGATCCAATTTGCACGGCTTTCCGAACTGTACTGATCTGTCCTTTTTCGCGTAGGTAAACTCTTAACTTGGTTTGGAACTCTTAAAGCCATGCCGTGCGCACAGAAATATGCAGAAAACTGCAACAGTTACAGAGTTGGAAATAAATTAGACAGCATTCCTCCATTCAACATTTAAGTAAAAAAACAAGCACACGTTTTGGAAATGCGGAAGAGAAAACCACTAGGCGTAAAAGGACATGTAAACATTTTCTTTAAACATCTGATGTATTATAATTTACAATATTAAATCCACTGTCACATGCTATAATAAGCGCGTGAACACTTTCTTTTTTTACTGCATCCGGCCAAACAATAGACGAGCTAAAAAGCTATCTCACAGACCCAATAGATTTTCTGAGAACAACCCAAGTCGTTCCACCCATTTGGCGTGCTCTCTGCGCAGTCCTCATCGCTTGGGTTGTCATCGGGCTGATTACTGCGCCAATTCCTAGAACGGTTTCAAAAGCATGTTAAAAATAATAGAATAAGAAAATAACAAATGTGTTTTTCATTTGTTTGAATTGTTTTTGTAAGGTCTCAGACAATGTGGCACATGCCACTTCCCCTAATACTTGGCAAATATACTTTTTATACTCAATTTAAAGGGTTTTGATCAACTTTTTTTTTGGGAGGAGGAGGGGGGGGGGGGGGGCGTGTTTTAAAGCAGCCCGTGGTACCACTCTGCAGGCACACGGGGACTCACTCTATGGTAAGGGGTGTTCCATCCACCCATCTCCAGTCTCTCTCCATCACTCTATCAGTCAGACCGATCCACGCCCGCTTCTCTCTCCTTAAGGAATCCACAAACACCTAATAATAACAATAGTAATAATACATTATATTTATAAAGCGCTTTCAAAACACTCAGAGACGCTGTACAAAGTAAGAGTAAACAAAAATTGTTTCAGTTGTTAATCACTTGAGAGCCCCTTTAAGTGAAAGCCGCTTTGCGAGGACCACTGCAGAGCAAGTGCCCGCTGGTTCTCTTGTCAAATGATCACAACCGTTTTTTTTAGAGGACGTGTTAACCCCTTCAGACCTGAATTCAATTCCAAGGTTGTGAAAAATATAACATTTGACTTTTCCTGTCCTTAATGCATCCACAAGTGAGTCTCAAGCACAAAAATATTTTATCAAATGTCTACAATATATATATATATATACAATACATATTGTCAATGTACATTGTCAATCAATATAAACAGCATATATATATATATATATATATATATATATATATATATTGTCCATTTAAATGGACAAGAGGGCTAAACAATGTTCAATGTAACAAAAAAGGGAACAAAAAGCATGCTGCCGTGCGACGTCAGGGTCTGAAGGGGCTACAGCGTGTTTTTACTTTGCTAGCGAAACTTGTGGAAGGAAATGGATGTCTACCTGTTCCTCTGGGCTGTTGATGATGACCAGGTCCGCTCCTCTACTCACGCAGTCCTCTCTGCTATCCCCCCATCCCTTTGTCTTAGTAGAGATGCTGTAGTAACTGGAGCCAAACCTGATCCACCCCATATCTTTCCCCCCCCCCCCCCAGCCAAGATAAAAAATAATCAAGACAACAACATCGCATTCCACGGCAGAGCGGCATCGCATTCAGGATGACGGAACAGCATGGCCGAGCAAATGATAACGTTACACAGGCACAACGCCATAACCCCGTTACACTGATCTTCACGTGAAAGTTAAGAAAGTTACATTGAGGGCTAAGGTATGACAACAAACAGGAAATAAATTACCGTTTAGCACTTTGCTCAATACTTTGTAACTGGTCTGGATGTTGTCTCTTTCCTCAGTTACGTTATACAGTTTTGTCCTTAAGCGGTCTGTTTCCTCGTCACACACGGATTGGTTATCGATCGCTTTAAAGGAATAAACAAAACCCAATTAATTTCACCCAGTATGTAGTGCTGAATTCTCAAGTGGTACACTGCTGAAGTCTCAATGGTTAGAAAGAAATCAACCGTTTCCGTCTGGGTTATTTACTCACAGATAACTACCAGGACTATGATCCCAGCCAGTAGGAGAACACACAGCAGCCCTAGACACACTGCAGCCGCTCTGCAGGCCCGCTTTGTTACAATGACTGTAAACACAGGACAGAGTAGAGAAATACGTGTGTTAGTTTGAGTTGTGTGAGTTGTGAGTTGGAAAAAATTTGTGTTAGTTTGCATTTATGTGTTTGGGAGAGAGTGGATAAGAGTGTGTCAGTGTGTATTTGTGTGTGTGTGTGTACGTGTGTGTACGTGTGTTTGAGTGTGTGTGTATGTGTGGGTAAGACCGAGTGTAAGAGTGTGTGTAGTATGTATTTCTATGTGTGGGAGAGGGTGGATAAGAGTGTGTCAGTGTGTATTTGTGTGTGAGAGGGTGTCAGTGTGTATGAGACAGAGTGTAAGAATGTGTTTGTGTTTCTTTGCATGTGTGTGAGAGAGCGCGATAAGCGTGTCAGTGTATTTGTGTGTATGTGTGTGTGTGTGTGTGTGTGTGTGTTTTTGTGTGTGTGTGTGTGTATGTGTGTGTGTGTGTGTATTTGTGTGTGTGTGTGTGTGTGTGTTCCAGGGCATGCTGACCCTGGTGTCGAGCTGTATAGACCGTCTGAGTGTGTACAACAGCGCCGCTCACTTTGGGGAGTGTGCTGGAGCCGAGGCTGGGGCCGCTTGGAAAGACATCCTCAACCTGCTGTACCAGCTGCTGGGTACGGCCACACACACACACACACACACACACACACACACACACACATTGACACTCACATCACACATTATAGAACACACACACACACACATTCACATTCACACATACACTCCACACATAACAACACACACACACACACTCACACATACACACACACACACACACATTATAGAATACACACACACACACACACACACAACACATGCACACATAATCACATACACACACACACATACACACACGCACGTACACAAATT
>JAVQJS010126564.1:0-13437 GCA_036024795.1 Galaxias rostratus | reverse complement strand
ATATTGAGGTAGTCTGATTGGTGACTCTAAATTGTCCGTAGGTGTGAATGCATGTGTTGCTGTTTGTCCCTTTGTGTTGGCCCTGCGATGGACCGGCGACTTGTTTTGCTTTATTTTTTTGTTTACCCTTACTTTGCACAGCGTCTTTGAGTGTTTTGAAAAGTGCTTTATAAATATAATGTATTATTATTATTATTATTATTTATTTATGTATGTGTTTGTTGATAAAAAAGACAAGGACGGCAGAAAATGTGTTCTAGAAACAAATCCACTGCCACTCAACACCCTCAGTACTTTCTAATAGCCTATCCCACATGGAAATGATTCAAATTGTTTTACCATCTGCTACTGTTGCTCTTCTTTTGGCATAGATTATTAAGTAAATTCCACTTCCACATGGTGTTCATGATGAAGCTATGTTAACCTGATCCAGTCAGAATTTCAAAAAGTAATCGAGGTTAGAAAAATAAAAAGAATAACGATTTATTGACTGTCACTAAACACTTTTATTTTTTTTCATTTTTAATTTATTTTTCAACCAGATGAGTTTTGAAATGGGAGATCGAGAAGTCCAAAGTCTGTTCATTGATTGGGAAGAGGTAGACCAGGGTAATAGAGTTTATACCCCTGTCGTGATGAACTGAAGCGTGGTGCATAATGGCTGCCAGGCGGGTGCTGCACATTAGCAACCAAACTGATCAGTTTCTACATATGTGTACAAACAACGTGGCTGTCAAGAAAAGCCAAATGCAGTAAATTAGTCAGTGTTGCACTCAAAGTTCAAAATTTTTATCAAATAAAAAATGTTTGTTGCAACTAACTCTTTCCAATTACAACCAATGAGATAACAGCTGCAAGTAGAGGAGGTTCTCCAGCCAAGCCAAAAGGACGCTAAGTTTAGGTAGATGTGAATAACAGTGAATAACCAGGGGCGGACAAGCCATCGAGAGGTTTGGGAACATTCCCGAATGGCCAATCCATTCCTGACCAAATCGGCCTGTGGTCATGTTTTTTTTAATATTCTTCCTTTTCTAACGTCAATAGTTGGTTACTGTGTCGGCCGTGGCCTAGCCGGGTCGCTGGCCCTTGCTGCTCAATGCTGCACCACACCGGAAAGTGTCTTCAAGGTCATCCGCTGTTCTTAACACCACAAAAAAAATTAAAAGCAAAAAGAAAATGACATCTCCCGCACCTTGGTCCGCTCCCAAATAATAAATACATTTTCAGCGTCTTTGAGTGTTTTGAAAAGCGCTTTATAAATATAATGTATTATTATTATTATTATTAAATAAGAAGGGCGGATCCATCTCAGAGTCCTGGGCCAAGTTTCTCTGCCACTACGTCCCTGTGAATAACTATCAACCTCGAGGACTTTTCCATGACGTGTATCTGCGCTGCGCCTCAGCTCCCTGCTCTGTGACCTACCTTGCGGAGAGCGAGGAGCAAATGTCCTTCTCATCTGAAGGCCGCTAAAGCCACGTGAGTGACACACCCCAGTCGTTCGCATCTCCCCGAGGCCATTACCAGCGTGCGGACAAAGTCACGGCTGTGTTTGCCGACCTCCAAAGTTGATGCAATGCCGTTTGAGTTAACGTGCAGCGTGGTCCCGCTTTGTTCCTTCTTCTTTGTCTGATCTTGTTTGTTTTAGGTGTTTGTTTGGGGAAGAAATGGCTGCGACACAAATTATGTGATATGATCAAAAACCGGCGTGTACCCCGGGGGCAGCTTGTGCGTGCACAGCCCTAATCAGAGAGGTGGGGAGAGGGGTTGGGGTGGCGGGTAGGGGGGGTGGGGCTAGTGGTGTTAGCGCCTGCGTGTCCCAGTGCCGGCCTGCCTGCCTGTCCATCTACAGTCCGTCAGTGACAGTCGGAGGCTTAATGAGGATGTCCGAGTCCTCCGACACCCTCCGTCAAGGCCACATCGTTCCGCACACAACAATGACACTGATGTGGGTTCCCGTTCTCACCGAGCGTTCATTGGGATCCCTCCCGTCGCTCCCACCAGTCTGGGTGGTGACATTTGTGAGGCGAATGGTTTACTTTCGGTCCGTAATGAGTGCCACTATAAAATAATGGGGGAGAGACGCAGACTAAGAAGACCTTTTCCGAGGAACAATGTTCTAAACAAATGGACGTGTGCTGTTATTGCGGATGAGATGTGGGGCCATCCACGTTTTCCTCCAGCGGTTAGCATCCCGTGGACGCTGGACATTCAATTTGTATACCTCTCCTACGTGGTGTCGGATGGGGAGATGTCCTCTCTATTCCGGTCTTCAAAATGCAACTCGATTTTCTTTATTTATCCCCCAGTTTCTGGCTGGCTGGGTAAAATAAAAACAGACATGAAAAAGCGACCCAGTGGTTTTATTTTTGTAGACCTGTGGGTACTTCACCTGGGCCTGTAGAACAGAGAGACCATAGTGAATTCCACCGGATGAAATAAACATCCACAACATTTCCACGTCAATGTTGAGTGGACAACAGCAAATGAGCCCTATACTGTAGATTGGGAATTCAGGTCATGTCCGCCCTGAGCATGGCGGTTTCTATTACGCCTGCCTGGCAAGCAGTAGAACTAAAAATATATTTTTGATACTTTTCTCCCTCTCTTGGTGGGTGTCCAGATGGCGGCGGACCCACTCGTTACAGGTAGCGGAGCTCTTCAGGAATTGTGCTCAAGACCTTGGAATGTGGGATTGAGACTGCGGCCTTGGAGAGCTCTCGCGGATCTTCGTTTGGGTTGGATGGACAATGCCAGGCTTGGCCTCTGGAGAGAGCTGTCAATACTCTGGAATGCAGGTTGGATTTCAGAACCCCAGGAAACAGAGGTTTTCCGAGCAGAACCCCCCCCCCCCCCATAGAGAGGTTTCTGTTCTATTCAATTTGGCTTCAACTGTGGAACAACATTTGACGGGACCTTGGTAAATATTCGGTTGGGTCATTTCCCAAACGTGTGTGGATCATTGGGGAACATCAGGGAGCTGCTGCAGATTGAGGATGCTCCTAGACAGAGAGGGAGGTTTACTGGAATGTTTCCCCCCTTAACTATGATGAGGCAATTGTTTGTTTCTGCTGTTCTGTGAAATCCCAAATATACTAGAGCTAGGTTTCTCAAGGGGGTGGAGGTGGGGGTGGGGGCATTAGGTTTTCCCCACAAAGAAAGAAAAGCAAACAAAAAGAAACAATGCCGCTTGGCTCTAAGAAAAGTGATTCGATCCACGTTTCGGTTGGGCACGCATTCACACCACGCCTCGTGGACTTGAGTTTGGAGGCGTTGTATTCGTGCGCTCACTTAGACGGTGTGAGTAAAGCCCGTGCAGATTAGGTGTTCCTGTGGGTGGGTGGTTTTGTAATCATTCCCATGCTGCAACCCTGGCGACCTGGCATGCTAATGCGGCCATTAAGGCGAATCCTCTAGACCACATGGCCAAATGATTTATGACCATTTCACAAAAATGATAATGGATTAAAGCAGATGGAATAATAAGTTGTCCTGGTATTATCATAATCATGTGTAAAAACAGACTTTTCTGACCATAATAATTATTACCTGGTGAGGAGGGGGAATGCATTATAGCACATAAATGGAACTCCCATGTTTATACAATAGTGCACCATCTCAAATGTAAGGCTAAAATATGGGCAATTTTGCTCAAACGCCAATACTACCTTTCCCCCCTGTGGTTCTGATGGGTCATTTTTTTTTTCTTACATATCTGCTACCATAAAAACCTTTTTTTTTTTTTTTAAAACAATATTGACTTTAAGTCAGTGCACACGACCAGACCATCCACCTCAAAGTAAATCTCTAGGTAGAGGTTTTCAAAGCTTCAGCAGGCAAATACACCAAAGCCATCTTTTAAACGGCCCTTACAAAAAACTTTGTGTCAGGACACTTATGATGGATGAAGTCCTCTCTATATCAGTCCGCCATAGTTTGTGGCAGCTGGCTAAGTCATTAATCATATGGAAGGTATCGTCCCCTTCCTGTGAGACTACTCCATTGCCGTTGATCATAGTGGTGTTAGCACTATGGCATCCAGTCCGGCAAGCAGGCTAATGACATTCCTCTTGTAGTTAGGACACAATGTGAATTGTAAAAAGCTATCATTTTTTAAAATGCAATAGAAGTTAGGAGGACCACATGGCGGTTCGACTTTGTCGGCCATCAACACAGGGAGAGGTTATTATCCGAGGCAAACAATTGTTCTGTTCAAATGACTTCTTTCTTTACCAATCAAATTATTTTAAAAGACACTTCATCTAGCCTCTGCATTTCGAGCACACTCGGAATATTACCGAGAAGAATTGTTGTTCTTAATCGAACCAGAATCTGCTGGCACATCTATCTGAGGCGTCGCTGAGTTCCTATCGCCCTGTGATCATCTCCGAGTCACAAGCCTGTGCCGTAACCCGCAATTCTTTGAGATAATCCCCGGCTGGATTAACCTGGATGCCCGTTGACCTCGTAAATATGGAAGGCATCAGCGTGCGCTCTCAGTTTAATTAAAGGCGGGAGGGGGATCTGATTTCCCGGGGATTAGGCCGAGGGACAACTGGAAGTAACACATTATACCCGTCAGTTTACTCTCGGGCGACTCGGAGCCGGGCCGCGCCAAAACGCTCACGCAAATCAATCAATATTTAATTACATATTTGACGAATGCATTTTAAATGAGGTTTGATTCCACTTTACTTTGGAAGGGGCACAAATGGCTTTCTAATCTCCTGCCATTGGGCGGGAGAGAGAGAAAGAGGGAGGGAGGGAGGGAGAGAGAGAGAGAGAGAGGGAGAGACTGAGCCGCTGCCGGACCGATGGCGGTAACGCTGTGGGCACTCGCCGCAGACAGGTGCTGGTGGAGGTTTGTGAGTGAAGCTTCCGGCGCGCTCCACGGCAACGATGTTTTAATCATCCCGTCGTAGGCCCGGGAGAAGCAGGTTCAAGAACACAGTAAAACGTGATGAGCGACGACGTGCCGGCGCAACCCGGCCACGCTGGCGGGATTGCTTTGATACCTCGGCGGGAAAGGCCGATTAGTGGCAACCGGGAGGATGATTAATTGATGCAAACACATTTCCATTTAACGGCCGTTCGATCAATTATTGAAGTGCACGGAGCCCAATCCCCCTACGTCCACGGAGCCCAGCCCTCTTCCCTTTTTGATTTGATTACCTTAAGCTTCGATACTTTCTGCCGCCATTATTGACTCCGCCACCACCGGCTCACAGCACGGCCGTCCCATGACTTGGTGGCCGTCGCGATGAAAGCATCCACCGAGAACCACACACACACACACACACACTGCGTCTCAAATCGCGTACTACTACATAGGTGTGTCAGCAGGCACTGAATCTGCCCGCACACTGTACGTACTGTTGCATAAATTAGGCACACAATTGGGACAGACTGCTTCGTCATGACACCCGTCGCGGTCTCCATTGGCAGAATCAACTAGATGTATCTTATGTTTGGCACAGCGTTGTGGGTCAGAATAGCCAGAAAGGAATGCTGGCCAGAATGCTGAAAAATGTGACTGGATGCACTATGACATCCAGGTATGTTTGGCATACTACATTTGACATACTAAGTATTGGGAGATTCTAAATCTTTTTTTTAGAATGCTAGAAGATGTATTGGGACGCAACCATAATCTTGTCTAGTTCTTTTATGAGGTAGATTTTAAGTGCTAGGAGCACTCAGACTGTGGCATGCTGTCGCAACAATATATATAAAATGATTGGAGAGCCTCCCTCTGTTGCTTTGTGAGGGGGAAAGGCATTGATTGCGGTTTCCCATGAGCCCCGAGGGCCTTCTCCGAAGGTGACGGTCTCTCCTACACGTGCATGAAACGAGTGGGAACTCAATTCCTTATTTCAAGTCAGTAATTTCCTCTAGTCCTAGAGAAACGGTAAATTGGTGAGAAGATTTCTCTGAGGACCTGTAGGTGAGAGAGAGAGAGAGAGAGAGAAAAAGCCCCCGGACCAACTCGCCACGACTTGGAAATAGTCTCCTTTCTCCCGTCAGCAATGTTGCACCTCTCCTCGCCTGCTGTGTGGCCAGAGCGAATCCCTTTGAGGACGCGACAGGTGTGTTTACGGTTTCCCGGGGAAATGTGAGATGCCGGTATTTTCAAACGTAAACATTTCTGCAGTGAACTACACTAGTTTGGTCCACGCCAATTGTGGACGTAACACTATTTACACAGCATCATGAGACGATGACGACATCGTCTGGATTGTGCCCCTCGAAACAATGAGGATGTGATGCCACAGTTGACATATGCATGATTTCCACCCAGCTTCCTGTTGTAAAAACGTTTTATTTATTTATTTATTTTTGTGGCATAGCGCCTTTATTCGACCGTAAGCAATGGCGTTTGATGCTTAGAAATATTGCGTCTCACATTAAACATCTTTGAAATCCATTTTCGCAAAAGGCCAAATGATCTCTTCCATATCATTTTATTGCAGTAATCTCCCATATTGCTATGTTTACTCCCAGGCAAATGCTTTCAACCCCCGTCCATCCTCCCTGCCATAAATTATTCATTAAGGAGCTCGGTATAACAAGGGCATAAAGAAAAATATATGTAACGGCGGTGATCTGGGAGAATGGCCAAAGGATCCATCAGACAGTGTTACAGAGAGAGTGGGGAGAACAGGAGGAGGGGGGGGAGGGGCAGAATCATACCATTTGTGCTCTGCTGGAGTCACTTGTCACTAAGGCTCGGGGCGCGCTCAGCCCGTGGCTCCCCAGGCTGGAGTGGGGCTGACGGAGGCTGAAAGTGACCCCTCTGCGGCTCCCGGCGCTGGTGGAGGCGGAGAGGCACCGGGGACAGGCACAGAGGCGCCCCGGGTGCTCCTAATTGCTCGGTGAACCCGGACGCCGCAGTGAGCGGCCATCCTTGCTGTTCCCCTGGGGGGATATTAAAGGCCCTGTGTCCACATTATCGTCCACCCAAGCCCACCACCCCCACCCCCTCACACAATGGTGAAAAGCGACACCGTCACCACCGGGGCCCCCTGGTCTGGAGGGTAGGTTGAACCCGGCGGAGGATCTTTTGAAAGGCACATATTTAAAGTCAATCGAAAAGTGTACGAAAAAAAAAAGATTTATTCCTCAAGTGGCGAGAATTGTGATATCCAGCCGGATTGTTTGTGCAGAGGCACGGCCACACATGAAAGGTTTGAACACACTTACGTGCGTGGGTTAATTATGAATCATAGACGTTGTCAAAGGAGGCTTTGATAAACTGTTTCTGAACTACAATTAATCAGCCCCCTCTTAACTGATCTTCTTAGTACACAAAGATCTCTACCGTCAAAGATGGAGCTGGTTTTCCTTCGGAACGACCATCGAATCAATTCAACTCGTTAATGAATGGTGTCCTTGCTTATTAATCATGCCGACCGAAGACGCACTACAAGTGGGCCACTGGCAGTGGGCGAACCAAACCCAGCGTGTCTCAGGTAAAGCGGAGCGAGACCTTGTAAATGGAGTCATTGGACTTCTGGAGTTGTAATTTCCGACCACAACCAGCATCTCTGTCAAGCCTGTCTTTCTTGGCCGGCCTTGAATCTTGTCACAGCTGCTGCGGCCATGGAAATGTTTTGTCGTGTGTTGCCGTTTCTGGCGAGGGGGAGCAATCGTTTGATGCTTGTTTTTCTTCGACACTAAAATGGACAAAAATGTACAGTAACAAACTGGGGCGAAACATCAACGAGTATCCCAAAGGCCCCCCTAACACACTAACACATTAACACACACCCACGCACGGGCCAAAACAAAACAGTCGGTCATGACTCTTTCAAAACCCGAAATAATTTCAAGAAAATTCTTTCCCCTTCCTTTTTCAATAACAAGCAAATAAAAATGTAAATGTAAAAAAACATTTAATTTTCAGTAAACACAGCTTTGTGCATTGGAGATTACAGTTGAATATTTGCTTTCCTGAGCTAGCATTAAGACATCAGTCGCGGGGTGAGACCCTGACTTGACCTCCAAGCAACAGATGTAGGCTGAGGACACCGCCGAGGCCACCGTTTGCTGTGGTTTCATTAGGATTCCTGAGCATCTGGCCCCTCGTATTCGATCTTCATCTGGGAGTGGGGCACGGCCTCAAAGGGAAGTCTTATCGTTCCCTCAAATTAAGACATGCGGACATTGCAACTGTTCAAGGAAAGAACATTGACTTTGCCCACAGAGGTTTGTATCCAACAGGATCATTAAGATAAGATAAAAGTACACCAGACTCTTTGTTTCAAAGTACATTAGTCTCAGACGCAAATAGTTTTAGCTATGACACACACTCGCACTGTTGAGAATGCATTGAATCACATTAGTCGTCCGTTCACAGTGTAGGGCAATTCATCTTCTACGGTCATCAAACTAGTTTCTGTATCATGAGATTCCTAAAAAAAAACAACATAATTCTTCAGGGGTCACAATGACTGGGGAAGCTTGAATCTTCACTGAGAGATCTTAAATCCGATTCCCAAAAGGAGGAGCTGATGCTCGTGCTACCGATCTCCTTCGACCATCTCCTGCGTGCCGTCTCTCACTCTCTCGCTCTCTTCCTTCCTCCCTCTCTCCCGCGACCTCGCTCTACCCATCTCTTTCTCTCGACCCCCTGCGTATCTCGGTATCACCGGTACGGAAACCGTGCCTCCGTCGCTAGGATCATTGCGTGACGGGAATTCCAATTATTTCCTAGGGACAGGTATTGCCAAGTGTGTCCGCAAAACCCATCTATGTATATATATATTTATATACATGAAGGGAATACATGTATATTTTTCCCTCCTGTAGAAACCTTGACGTGAAATTTTGCTAACTGCAAGACACATTCCGTCGTCATTATGACAATGGCGAGAAAGAAGGTCACTCTCTTCGAGAGGGGAAGAGGCGCTCGACGTTCGATAATTAGCGGCGGAACATTTCCACAGAGCTTCGCCGCTTCCTTTCAGGCCGGAGCCTTTGTCCAGCCAACACGGCCCATGTGGAAAACCCCTGGCGGCCCGATACAAAACGCCTCTTTGTGCCTCCTAATGAGGTTGTACTGGGTGTCAACGGGGTTGATTAAGAAATGATGGCGCTATTAATTGCGTATTGGGAATAGTGTCCGGCGGCGTAATGAGGATTAATTTCCTCCCGTCCCCCCTCCCCTCGATCGGTCTCTCACAGGATCAAAGGGACTGCGTAACCTGATACGAGTGTATTCGCTTACCTCTGCCTCTGAAGATGTATTTGATTTCAAATGGTTGAAAACAAAGAAGTTCTAAAAAACACACCACCATTTAAGTGGCCAAGAAAAATTTTGTATTAATTTCACCATTTGAAGATTGCGTTGCCAAATCGCCATTTGAAGGCATTAAATTGGAGGCTCTTGGTAAACAACTCCTGCCGCAGATCAAAAGGTGCTGTGCGCTCTCTGTGACTACGGATGGGTTTTGATGCAGAGGCAGTGTCAGACTCGGCCAGCAGAGGGCAGGTGAGCACAGATGAGCTCATTGGCTCGCTGACCATCTGCTGGGGAGAAGAGAACAATAGAAACAGAATAGCTTTGTATTCTGTGGTGGTTTGATTCTGAAATTATGAAACACGATCATTTGGATGTTCTAATTATGCAGATTGTGCTTAAATATAGAGGAAAGGAACCGAAATATCTCTCATGAGAACACTGGCCTGCCTACTCTGTCAGGCCGTGTAATTTAAAAACGCCTTGAAGGGTTTCCTGTAATGAGCAACTCTCACAAGCTTGCATGGCATGTCTACAGGCCGCGTGTGAGTGTTGTCCCTGCATTTCTACAAAGTAGTGTCGCCAAGATAGATACACAATCTGACACAACCGAATAACAAGTTTACGTGCAAGAATGGGCTTGGCACATCAATGCACTTGCACTTCTCCGTGCATGTGGACTGTGTGGTTGTTAAACTGTACTTTATTTTTTTTGCAAGCGTATTTCAACCAAAACCTGTTCGTTTGATATTTTGCATTTGGATGATGGCTACTCGTTCAAAATGCAATTGCGTCCTTAGTACTGCTCTGATGCACGCGTGTGATATTCTGGGCTATCTGGGCACGGATCTGATCGTGTGACGCTTGGCCTATTGCTACTCTGTCCCTTGTTACATGATAGACACGCGAAACATGCGTGATGTTTGATTTCATGCACTCTTTCCTGGGGTATGGTCATTGGTCCTTTCCAATCTGGAGTGCTTAAAAGCGCCATCTTGGAGTGATGGGTGGAGAAGGATAGAGGATAGAGGTTTCATAGCCACAAGTGTTATACAGCTAATATTTGGTTCTGATTTAAACAAGTAACACAATTGGTCAGTCCCTCAGAGGTGAGGTTTTTAAACCAAAATGATATATTATTTCTCATCCTCCAACCGAACCTGTGAGAGTATTTTCTGGGGAAAACCGGACACTTCTATTGAAAATCATACATCTGGCAGCACTGCACGCCAGGCCTCCTTGGCTGCCGGCCCTGTCTGAGCTGTGCAGTAGATCACCGCCAGATAAAAAGGCTTGATAACTCCGAAACCACAGAGCACAAGTCTCATTGATCGGAGCTCTCCGGCAAACCTGGTAAATATAACAATGTTCTCTGTGCCCTTTGGCCCAGCGAGTGCTTGAAGTTGACGGGCCTTTGCGGCACATCACTGCTTGCAAGATTTTCAATGTTGTACATCACAAGAAGAAACGTACAAGTGGGGGCTCGCCACCAGCTTTTGAAGACGGAGGTCGCAACCCGATAACGAGATCACTTGAGATCGGCTCCTTGGTGAAACACACTATGAACGGGGGTCCGTCAGATCAGCTCATGATGCACAGTGGCCGGGAATACATTTGCCATTGGTGAACAACCAAACGACAAAGTCATTTGTCAACAACCTTGAGCAGCGAATCGGGCGCAGGAGCACAGGATGCGTTCTCTTTCTTAGAATGCTGGGAGCAATGACGTGGACGTGCCCGCAGCAACACATAATACTCCAGAGGAGAATGGTAGCCAATCTTTCTTTATTTCCCAGAACACGGATTGTAAAGGAAATTGGTTTATACTGATGGCCCATCGATCTACCGAGAGCAGGTCCAGTTCATCATACCACAGGGGGGGGGGGGCGGGAGGAGGCTAGAGACGGGGAGGAATTGAGATAACGCCGGAAGGATTCTAAGATTCACCACCGCTTGACACTTGGACCCCGCAGGCCTCACTGGGAGATTCCATCGAAGGGTCCCCGGCCGGGAAGGCGAAGCCGGGAACGGGAGAGATCAAAGTCGACGGTGGCGGTTGCCCCACGCTGTGCTCCCGCTGTGTCATTTACACGTTGGAAGTGTCAGGGAAGCCATTTCCTGTGATAATACAGGAACCAGGACCTGTCTTTCAGTGAGAAGAGGAGATGATTGGGGAGCGTGATGGAGAGAAAGGGGGGCTCGTCACACTCGGGCCGTCTCCGCGAGCGCGTCTGGCACCCCTTCGCCAACGGGCCACCAGTTAGTCTTCTTTACCAGAAAGGGTTCTGGCACGGCAGGGGAGGGAATCGTTTCCATAATCTAAACTGCAGCCTGGGGGGGTAGACTTTGTCCCGCTGTCTTATCGCCGCTGCATGTGAAGTGGAGAGGAGGGAAATGAGTTATTCCCCGCTGCTCCGTGGGAGACCTCGGGAGAAAAAGTGGCACGTCCTTCTTCCCCATTTTGTCTAAGTATGCCACAGCGCTCCACTGATCTCGTTGGTTACTGTGTCGCAGCAGGCTCAAGAAGTGCCTTCAGCGTGGGTCACGTCGACCTGCCTGCTGCCACTGGTTACCAGATACCGGTCACAAAAGCAGAGATTCTTCATAGCATATTTTAGGGAGACCAGCGGAAGCTTAGAGTCACGGCAACACTGTTTAAGCGGAGTAAAACAATTGTCAAGTGGGACCATGAGGTTCGGAATCAATAGACATGTCAATGTTTTATGAGTGAGAAAAAATCTCTTACTGAAGAAGTAAAATTTTATCATCTTGCAAAGAAAGATATTCACTGTACAATTGAAACATTCATTGAGAATAAGTGCCAGGAGCTCACAGGGCAAGAGTAGATCTAGTCACGGGTGGATGGCGCAAAGTGTTTATTTCTTTCACAAAACAGTGGTAACAAAGGTGGGGCACATGACATTTAGACAATGAACCAACGAAGACATCCGAATACTTAAATACCAACCTCAAAGGAACCAATCAAACGCAAGTGCCCAGGTGGACGCAATGACTTAAACGAGGACAGGTGTAACCAATAATTACACTGAGAAACCAATGACCAATAGTAGAAGGGATTTTGTTCTTTTTCCAGATTCTCTTTTGAGTGTCGAATGTTTAACTCATTAGGTTGCAAGGGTCATATGATAATGAGCGCAAACGCCACCCACCCACTAGGGATTGCGAAATAAATGGATCACGTCGGAATGAGAGAAGCCGTTTAATATGTTTTGTGGATCCCCCTAATTAGACCGGAGGATACATTTGCAGTCGTTGCGTCGACCTGTGACCCTGGCACTCCCACCGCCGAGAATCTCTGACCCCTAGAACCTGGCATTCATCCCCTGCTTCTCCATTTTTCCAGGCGGTTAAAAACCCCCCACCAAGGACAGCCAGGTTTACGGCAGAGGGTTTGGGGTCCCAGTGAACCCCCCCTCCCCCCACCCCGACTGATCTAAGAGAGTTAAATTATTAATCTGCAGTGATAGTCCGCCTGTTGAAATATTCAGGAGTCCGTAATGAGGAATGTATTGATTTAAATAGCGGCACTTTGTGGAACGCTTTGACTTCCCCGGCAGAGAAAGAACATGATAAACGAACGGTTTGAAAAAGAACCATTGCTCTTCGTTGCATAATTTTGCATTGAACTTTTTTAGCCCGAAGAAACATTACTTTTAAAAGAGTCTAAAAGATTTTGCCTGTAATGGCCTCTGGCATTATGTCAGAAAGAAGCATATTGTCTCATTTGCAGCGTTTGATGAACATGTTTTCAACCGATTTTTCATTGACCTGGTATATTCAGATGTAACTATAATGAATGATAAAAACTTAAAAAGGGACACACATTATTCATCTTTAATAATTGATTTGGTCAAATGGATTTTTGACGCTAGCAGTATTTAGTTAACAATCACAAGGCGTTTTCTGTCTTGACGTGAACTGGGCCTAATTAAATAACACTCCAAAATTCAATTTCACTTTGAATTCAGTTTTTCTACTCTGTGAGCAAATGTCTTCTATCAGTTACACGGACGTTTGACTTAGAACCTTAAAGGAAGGGCAGATATGAGTTCATTGAACGTCTAAGATTGCAAATAACGTTGAAAAGGCTCTTGATTAGTCAAATATCCCGGTCTTGCATTGGGAATGTTAATTTGTTTTGTAGCAAAACTGTTCACATCAATCTACACAAGAGAATT
>JAVQJS010126471.1:0-16608 GCA_036024795.1 Galaxias rostratus | reverse complement strand
TTTCCAGCTATATAGCCCAATTATAAATCGGGAAAAGTCTCAATAATTGTTTAATTATAATCTATATTAGTTAAATCGTTTGACTGACAAGGTTTTAGCTTTTATGTACATGTGGTATAACTAGTCAACTAGTCAAAGTAATAAATTGTGCCGTCCGGCAATACATGTGATAGGTGCTCCGTTTGCACACTGAATGTTTAGCTAGAGAGGTGACTTTTGGTGATTTAAGGTGCCAGGTAATCAGTTTCCAAGCCACCTCTATGGTGCATTTCTTCATAAAATGTAATTAACTTCTGTAGGTTTGTAATGGTGGATTGGTAAGTTGACGCATCAATCGTAAAACAAACATTGATGAACAAAATTAAAGTTGATTTTTAACAATAGAGATCTTGACTGACTGACTTTAAAAAGAGATTTCACCTGCTTTAAAACTTGACATTGTCCCAACCATAAACTTCTGACGGTGTCTCGTTTGCAGTGCAATATGTTAAATGCATTTGGAGTAGTATTTTAAATGACCTCTGTTGGTAGATTTGTGTTTTTTTTTCTCTAGGCATAACAATTGAACGAAAATGTCTTTCAGAGTGCTAAGGCTGTTTTAAAAGAAGATGCAGTTCCAACTCTCTTTGATTTTTCAACCCATTCAACTTCACCATCGAGCTGCAACAGGAAAAGAGCAAGAGACTTTGTGGGTTTTCTCGTTTCTTAATCTGTGTCTGAATTTCTATAATTTTGGGAAATTTCGTTCTGCTTTAGAAAAACATTTCTAAATGTCAATTCAGTATGATTGGCTCCTTTCAATCTTTTTTTTGTTAAGATAAGGTAGAAAAATACACACACTTGTCACAAATAAACCTGTATAACAGTCTCTCTCAATTCACTCAGGCTGAAGAGGAGTGTTCTTCATTGAAGAAAACAAAAGGTTTGAGTTGTTATAGTTGTTCAGATCAGATTGTATCAGCGTATCAGATCTTGGATCAGAAAAATGTGTCCATCAGTTGCTTTCTCTAAGTAACTTTTACTGTTAAGTACCTGTGGAACTTGTATTTGCTGATATATTGACATTTCTACCTATTAGATTTTGTGTTCACACATTCACATTTTCTTTTCAGATGACACAGCAACTCCTGAGGCGACAAAGGAAGTGAAAGATGAACCTGGAGAAAACAGCAACTCTCAACATGATGACCAAAAGGGAGATATGTCAAACTCAAAAGCAAAGGAAATCCTCAAAGTTTATTTTAAGGAAACACTTGCGTTCACTGGATTCAGCATCAATGATGCAAATGCCAACACAGACGAGCCAATGGGAGGTCAAAGAAACCAGCAGACTCTTAACCCCATTTGTGTTGAAAAGGTTGATCAGAAAGAAATCATACAGTTCAGCGAGGACCTCATGCGAGAAGAGATACTAAACAGTCTGAGGTTGGCACGCTATTTCTCCATTTTACTTCAAGATGTGACGAATATAGAAGGAAGGGAGCAAATCCCTGTTTTTATCAGGTCTGTCACAGTGGCTGGATTCCCTCAGAAGCACCTAATGGGATTCTTGCCTTGTGATGTGGATGCTGAAAATCTGTTTTACATGCTTCTCTCAGACATACGAAACAAATGGGGACTGAGGATGGAGCATTGCAGGGGACTTACGTACCTGACCACTGGTAGTATGTGTCGGAAAATGAGAGATCTTACCAGCAGGATTCTGCATGAGTTCCCACAGGTAGTGCTTGCACCCAGTGACCCATATGCATTTAACATATGGATTATTCGCTGCATGCCTGTACCGTCCATTCAGCGGGTCATGGATACAGTTGAGAAGGTGGCTTCGCTACTAAGAAAAACACCAGAGTTGTGCAAAAGGTTGGATGGAAAGATTCAGATGGCATATGGACATCTGAAGGGTGAAGTAGATAGAATCAAGGATGCCTATCAAGGTGACTGGGAGTACGGTACGGATGCCTTTCAGACCATGTTAGAAATCCTTGAGCCATTCCTTAACTGCATCAATGAGATGATTTCAAAAGTAGATGAAGATACGGCTGAACTCATGGCCAAGCTCAAGCCTATCCTTAGGAATTTCAATTTCATCATCACTCTTGTTGTTCTAAAGAACACCCTCTGTTGTGTGAGCATACTGAACTCAAGTCTCAGGGGAATCATTAGCATTAGCAGCACCTTGCAGTACACAATCTCCAATGCCTTAAAGCTGGTTAGCAAATACCAGCAGGAACTTGCAATACTCAATCGGAAATGGTTTTCTGATGCTGTGAGTCGAGCAAAGAAGCTAGGAGTTGAGGTCACACCACCAGAAAATCCATCACTAAATGAGGAAAGTGCCTCAAATGAGACTCCGTTGGAGGACCTGTACAGAGAAACTCTGAGTCGGCAAATCTTGCAGTACCTTGTCGAAGAGGTAAAACGAGTCTTTAGTACTGAGATGGTGCGGATTCTCAGATGGCTTTCGCTTGTGCCATCATACATGGCTGACCACAACTTCAGTATCCGCAGGGACAAAGTGGCCGATGCCAACTTGAACAATCTTGCCAGGCCCGACACATTTTATGAGGAGCTTGGTTGTTGGGAGGTGAAATGGAGGCATGCAAGCAAGCGCAGGATTCTGCCTATTACTGTTTTTGCAACCCTGAAAATCCCAGACATTGGGTTTTACCCTAATGTCCAGAGTCTACTGAGAGTGTTGGGTACCATTCCTTGTGTAAATGCTGAGACAGATGTGTATGGGCAGTACAACATGGTACTGGAGCGATGCCACTCCTACCTCAATTCTACGCGAGAGGACCGTAGACAATGCAACACTGCATACGTCTTTGTCAATCAAGATGTCCACTTCAATGTTGAAGATATGGTGGAAAACTATGTGCAAAAACATCCAGACATATTGCAGTTATTGCACAAGGTGAGTGAAAATGTCCTGTAAGTGTTGTTATTTTGCGGATAATCCTTTGCTAGAACATTTAAAGGTTAATCCAGATGTGAAATATTCTTAATTGTATGTTTATTTCTAGGAGGAGCACAAAAAGGAGACAAATATCCCAGGTGAATACGGTTTTCTTTTTAGAGCCTATTTGCCAAATGCATAGAATTACTTGTTGTGTTAATTGATCCAGTCTGACTTTTTCTGCTTTCTTCAGTGTCTGTTTCTAAAAATGATGGAAACCACACAGAAAAGGAAAATGAAGTAGAAATGACCCTTGATATGGAGACTGAACGATTGGTAGAATTGAAGTGCGCTGAAACTGATAAAGAAGCTCTGAAGTCTGCATTGCAGGCGGCAGTGACAGCTGCATGCAATAGCCAAAGCAGACAGTCGGGTGAGACAGTTGAACAAGATAGTGAAGTTGAATACGTGTCCAAGTCTGAAATGAAAGAAGTTCTCACTGTCTGTGAAGATGCAATGAGAGAAGGAATTCTCATGGAGGTGGGGAGTTCATTCTTCTCATTGTTCATCGACCGCGTTGTAAAGTTGGGGGAGAAGGACAATCTTCCGCTCTTTCTTAGATTTGTGGACAGTTTTGATGTCATGCGGTTGGAGCTTATGGGATTCCTTGATGTGGCACTTGACTGTGATTCCATGTTAGAGCGTCTGTTTGAAATAGTAACGCAAGAGTGGCGTCTCGATTTTAATTACTGTAGAGGTCAAGCCTACCTTGGCTCCGGTGATGTGTCCTACAAGCTAAAAGCCTTTGCATGCAAAATTCAGGAGAAGTACCCTCTTGCTATATGCACGCACAGCTCTTGTTATTCATTTAATACCTGGTGGTCCAAGTCCACCCCTGTTCCATCGGTAAAACGAGCCTTGGATACCTTTGAGGAAGTTTTAATGTTTTTTGGCAGCATGCCGACTCTTGAAAAACAGTTAGACCATGTCATTGCATTTGGTCTCAGAGAAAGCTATGAGAAGGTTCAAGAGTATCAAGGGAAATTCTCCACGCTTTGGCAAGAGAAGCATGATTCTTATGAGGTCTTTGTGCAGATGTTGGAGCCCCTGGTGGAATGCTTGGAGAAAATCAAGAACAACCCACAAAGATGGAAAGCTTTCATCTCTGAGCAAGCTGGAGCACTCATAAGTCAGATAAGGGACTTCGATTTTATTTTTGCCATGGTGGCTCTGAAGAACGCTGCTTCCTTCACCAAAGAGTTGAGTGCAGGACTACAGAAGGATCATTTCAGTGCTGCCTCTCAGCTTTGCCAGATCAGTGGTATTGTAGGCACTCTGAACAGGGTTAAAACAAACATGAAGGTATTTCACCAGAATTGGTTTGATGAAGCCTCTGCCCTGGCACAAAGTCTAAGTGTGCAGATCAAAGTGCCTGAAAACCCGTCTTTGCCCAGGGATAATATGATAAAACCAATTGCTTACTACAAAGATGTTCTAAGTGTCCTGCTCGTGGACAACCTGATCAATGCTGTGAAGGATCATTTCTCGGATGACCACAAGGAAGCCCTTAACTTCCTGTCTTTGGTCCCCTGCTCTGTGACTGTGAGCTATATGTTTGAAATACTGAAGTCCAAGCCTCCGCTCTACAGTAGTGATCTTCCTGATGCGGACAACTTCTTCACAGAGCTGTGCTGCTGGCGAGTGAAGTGGAAAACCAAAGTGGCATCAGTGACTATCCCAGAGACAATATTTCAGACTCTTCGCCTACCAGTCATGCAATTCTTTGGAAACATCAATACACTGCTGAGGATCATGTCTGTGTTGCCAAGCACAGCACTAGAAGACTGTGGTGTGGTAATGCGCCACAAGATGTTCCAGGAGTATTTAAGGAACACTAGTCCCAGGGACCGGTCTCCTTGTTTGGCAATGCTGCAAGTGGGAGCCAACTTTAGCAGGGACCTGGACAGAATGGTTACCCAGTGCCTGAAGGTTACTCCACAGGCTTTGGAAGCCATATGCCTGGTAAGTTCATGACATAATTGTTTCCTTAATCAGTATTTTCAATTATTGTTTTAGATTTCTCCAGGAGGGTTTCATTGTACATAAATAATCCACTTCATAACAACCCAAAAATAAAAGAAAAAAAACACATAATTTCTTTATTAAATTATACTCCTTATGCTCTGTTTTATATCATTGTGTTTAACTTTGTTATTAAACTAAATGTTCTTATGTATAATATGATAACTGCAACAAAAGGTTCTTATGCAATATGTTTCTAACACATGCCAAGTTTCTCTTGGATTGGTCTTGAATTGCTTAATGTTTTGACAGGATAAAGAGTCCAAGAATCTCATGAAGATTTCTGAAAACAACATGGAAGGTACGTTTCTGGGTGCCTTTACTATAATAGTTCTACTTATAAAATACATAATCAAAAACTTTGTATTTCTACTTGCCTTTCAGTGGATTGTGACAAAGAAGGAGCAGATGAATTTGAATCTAAGCAATCAACTATCAGAAAAGAGGACCAGGAGGCAAAGCCAGTGCAGGAAAATGGGCGTTCCCAAGATAATCTGCAAAATTTTGACATTGTGTTCAGATTGGTTGCTCGTCTGAGGAAAAATAATTGCTCACTCGCTGATCTCCCCAACGAAGATAAGGACAATTTTTTCCAGGAACTTGGCATGTGTCAGTGGCTAGGGAATGATAGCAAATTCACACCTACTATTCCCGATGAGGAAATTGTACAAATACTTATTAAAGGTATCCGAGAAGTCATACTCCAGGAAGTTCAAGAGTCACCTTTCTTTTCTCTCATTACTGATAAGCCTGTGGTGATATCTAATGAGACCTACCTGCCTGTCTTTGTTAGGTATGTAGGTGAATGCGCCCCAAAGGTAGAACTTCTCGGTTTCTTACCGTTTGAAGAAACGTGTGATAGTACTACTCAAGCAAATCGTCTCGCCACAACACTCACTGAGGACTGGGGCTTGCAGATGAGTAACTGTCATGGGCAAGCATTATTGCGCATGGGCTCAAATTGTCAGAGCCTGAAGAAAATGTCTTTGGATTTCCTTGAACGTTACCCCCTCGCAGTCGTAACTCCCAGTGAGTCATGTGGTCTTGCCTGCTGGCTGGCTGGTAGTATTCCGTGTCCTTCCATCACAAAAATGCTGGAGATTGTCGAAGACCTCCTTCTGTTTTTTGACTCGTCCCCTGAGTTAGAAGGACAGCTAGCACAGGCTGTGGATGGGCTGTTGAATACACCAAGGGAGGCCCTTGAGGAGAGTCCAGAAACATGTTGCTCTCGATGGAAAAAAAGAGAAGACTTCTTTGATATCCTAGTTGACACTTTGGAGGGCATCTTGAGTTGCCTGGATTCTGTTAGCTCAATTTCCACAGGCACTGTTGCATTGCATGCACAGGTCCTCTCAACTGCTATGAGAGAAATGGACTTCATCGTGACACTGGTGATACTGAAAAATGCCTGTGCCCCTCTTCGCAATTGCAGCACAGTCTTCCGCTGTGGTAACCCCGCTGATATCATTTGTGAGGTTGAAAAGATACCTCAAATCACAGACACTCTAAGTAAAATGCTTGAGAACGTAAGCACTGTGCATTCGCCATGGTTTGATGAAGCGTTCCAGCTAGCAGGCCGGGTGGCTCCTGAACACATCTGTTTCCCAGAGAGTGCCAGCAATTATGACTCTCCAGAAATGTACTACAGGGAGAACTTGAGTATTCCTCTCCTGACAAGTCTCATTGAAGAAATGAAGTACAGCTTTACAGAGGGACACTTAAAGGCTCTGAGTGTCTTATCTCTGCTCCCCTCCTGTAACCCACAGCCCATCAACCCAGAGTCCACAAACAAGATGTACAGTCTTTATCTCTCAGATCTCCCCGAACATGACACGGCAGAGCAGGAAATAAATGACTGGGCAACTGTCTGGGCAGAGAAGTACCAGGATGTTGCCCCCCCAGCCTCCATCTCTGAAACATTACTCCATCCTGAGTCAAAAAGCCACCCCACTGTGACCATGCTACTCAGACTGGTGGCAGTGCTACCAAGCGTCAGCATGGAATGTGACCTCATGAAGACCACCCTCAATTCCCTGAAAGATCTCCTGGTGAACACTGTCTGTAAGGGCAGCAAAACCAACCATGCAATGCTTCTCATGCATTATTCCACTGTGCTAAGAGTGCAAGAAATCTTCGAGAAGTGCATTGAGGTTGATGCGCAAAGCAGTTACTGTCTTTCACAGGTGAATATATATATAGATGTAGCCCTGATAACACATCTTACAGCTGGGTCATTTATAGGGTTACCCAACGGCTCATTGACAGCCAGATTACTTGAGCTAATTGGTTTTGAAATATAACCCTGGCTATGAAATTATTAAAAACATAATGCACAGTCAGCCCTTTATTAAATATCGTCAATTTCAGTGTGATCATAGGAAAAGAGTCTTGTACAAATACTAGGTCCTGCTAGGCTTTATTTAGGTAATCCTCACGTTTCTTATTTAAGTTGCTTGTCACAGTCACTTCCAAAATGCGTAAAAGAAAATCTGCTCTTTAAGATTAATTTGTTTATCATTCTGTTGAAGGTAATGAAAACGGTCCGATGTCTGAAAATGAGTCACGGTAAGTCAATAATGAAACAAAACGTTTAGGCATTGAATTATTTAAAAATAAGGAACTTGATCTGTAACATTGATGAAAGAACCTGGACAATTCTCAGTGGCCTAGTTCATTTGTCTGACTGGTATGTAAGGATGTTGTAGGCTAGATATCAAACAGCACATAATCATCTTTAATCACTTAATTTGATGTACCTGCTGTACAATGCTGAGTGCTGTATAAGTATTTTGTGTTTGTCTATGTAGCAGGAATTGTCTGTTGAAACGTCACACACATTTAAATTGTTAGTGCCCAAGAAAGTGCCTAAATTCACACTAGTACTTGACTTGGGCTGTGAATTGGCAAGAATCTGTCAATACCTTACGTATTAGTATGCAAGGGTTACTATTTAATATATTGTGATATGCTGTAAGCAAAGCTATATATCGCAAATTGATTAAAAAATATTATAGGAAAGCTGTTAATAGAATATAAAAAAATATAAACTTTTTACTGCACAACAGATGGATCTGCATTTTTATTTGTCCAAGACCCTCTAACATTCAGTGTCAGAGCTTTACTTTTTGTGCAATCTGAGCAAAAGATTTAATATTTGCCTCTATTGTTAAAAAATGTATGAAACAAACAAACACAAATTCTGAGTTGATAAAGTATCACTAAACATATTGCGATACTCAAGTTTATCTTTATTTCCTCACACCCCTAGATTTGACCAGATTTTCCTTGTGCGTGTTCCAACTTTTAAGGGTTAAGAAATAAAAATGTTTGTTTACAGTTTGTCAGGATTATTAGTTTTCTTGATCCAATCTTTTATTGTGCTTTTAATTAACAGAATATATTTTTATGTGGCATATACAATATATATATAAAAAAATAATATAAAGAAAGAGTCATATGATTCTCCTATGCGCACGGCAAGTTGTACAATAGATTCTGGCAATTTGACTGTATTGTTCAGTTTTCTTGTATACAGGTTTTTGACCCTATAGGTCACCAACGAATGAGAAACCACAGACCATTTGGCTTCATTAAGCATGATCAAACCTGGTTTTCAGGTGTTAAAGATATTCGGTCGCGTATATATGGATGTATTTTACGGATGCGAGTAAGATGGACACACAACTCTAAACTATATTAAGCTCAGACTGTTTGGTTTGTTGAATATTAGGGGCCTAACTTATTAGGGGTTAACATTTATTATGTTTAATTTTCTTATAGGAGCTATCAAGCTAAAAAAAGAATCCACAAAATCCCACGCATCTGATATCTCGGATCTTCACAAAGCTGGAGTGATGAAATCGGAGAATGCCGATGTATTAGCAGATACCAGCACACCATCGAGACCAACCATTTCTTTTTATGACCCAACCCAGCGTGAAGAAATCCTGAAGGATCTGTGGGACTCTCAATTCTTCACCATAATCACTGAGCGAGCTGTGAAGATCGAGGCCGAGCTATATGTTCCCCTGTGCATCCGCTACTTGGATAAACAGGACACTCAGCGTGAGGAGACACTGGCGTTTGTCCCATTCAGCACAGATCCAACTGTCCTTGCCGACGCGATCGAGTCTGCATTGTCCGAGAAATGGGGGCTCAACATGGCATTTTGTAGAGGACAGGCGTTGCTGAGTGTGGGTGAGGTCGGAAGACTGATGAGGGCTGCCTCTGCTGTTATATCGCAGAAGTACCCCCTAGCCCTGAGAACAGTTAGCTCTGCATTGTCCCTCAATGTCTGGCTGGCGAGGTCATCCCCTGCTCAAGAAGCAGCCGATGGGACATTTTTAATAGAGAATATCTTACGGTGGCTCACAGAGAATCCAGAACGGCAGTCCAAACTTGAAGACATGATCATTTACATGTACCAGGATGATGAAGGCAAGGGTAACGAGCTGAGAGACAAGCTCATTAAAAACTGGGACAAGAGTCACGATATGCATGATGTGATGGTAGAGCTTTTAGAAGTGATCATGTTGTGCTTGAATGAGCTGAAGAGTGAGGGAAATAGCTCAGACAGCCAGCAAGCCTTGGTTTTCTTTGATGCGATACGAAATTTTGAGTTCATCTTCTCAGCTGTGGTCACAAGGAATGTCCTGGGCTTGACTCGAAAACTAAGTCAGTCACTTCAGGGCAAGCCCTTAGATATGTTGCTTGCTGTCGGTGACTTTCCTTCCCTCCAAGATTCCCTTAATCAAGTAAAAAGTGATATTGACACCCATCACAAGGCCTGGTTTGATGAAGCTATTGCTTTAGCCTTAAGACTTCCAATTACCATGTTGCACTCTGCCCTTCTAGAGCCACTGAGTGAGTCTTACAAAGGAGCAGTAAGTGAGAAAGTGCTCGAGCACTCCATTGCAGAGGTCACTGAGCTATTCACTGAACAGGTGTTGGGTACATTGAAGTGTTTAGAGATTGTACCTTATGCCATGTCAAAGGCTGAGACTGACACTGTGAGTGGTCAAGTGTTTCGACTGTTCAAAGATGACTTGCCAGATATGGTCTCTCTCCACGTAGAAGTGAAGTCTTGGAAGGAGAAGTGGCTGGACCCATTAGCAAGCTATCTTCCAGCAACTGTTCTTGATACTCTTAAGGCGTCCCAAATTAGGAACTTCAGTAATATTGAAACCCTTCTCAGACTTCTGGTCATTTTGCCGTTCTCAAGAAAGGAGAGCACTTTCAGGCAGGGAATGAAAGATTTGCAGGGATTCATTCAGCAGGAAAACCGTTCCCTTGCAGAGTTATACCCTCTGTAAATAGTAGATATTTTCCCCTCAAAGGCCCTAAGCATAAACCAGGCTTTTGGGAGGGTGTCATATGTCAGACCTATTGTATTATTAAGCCTAATTTAGGTAAAAGTCCCAAGATCTAACTTGCAGACCCGTTTCCCTGTACTATAAGCAAATGCTCTGAATCCTTTGAGATCTTTTGTTGTTTTCTTGAAAGCATACATTTGTTTGTTATATGTTAACAATTGTACTGCCTAATGGGACCAATGTCTTGCCAAAAAAGCAATGATCATGTGAGGGGTTACCAGTGCTTGTGTGCCTTTATGCAAACCTTATAATACATACAATGCATCACTATGACACAGATGTTTAAAATTACTGTCCCATCAGGCATTTCAAATTTATTTCCTTTCTCTTTTGTTTTCAGTACCAGGATACTTGGACTGAATTTTAAGCTCACTTGCATCAATGTATAATCAATTATGGAATTGTATCATTATCTTTCTTGGCACAAATAGATGGTTAGTTCTATCATGTGACGTTTTATGATGATTTCCTAGACTTCCTGTCTAGTTAGGGGAGCTATTTGGCTGTAAAACGCATCTCCAAATAATGTTGAAAAACCTTCATATATATTTGTCAAAAAAATTCAATAAAATGTTAAAAGACATTGCTATTTTTCATTTTATTGCATGCTGAATTGGATTATTTTAGTATTCCACAGTGCCACAAGATGGCATAGCAAGCCTGTTATTTGGTGAAAGTCAATTCTTTAAGTATTTTACAGCTTTGCATGGAAGAAACACTATTTTAAAGCAACATGAGTTAGATAAAAACCCTATACATTCTACATCATGTAATAAAAAAGAATGATACAAATATATGTATATACATTATATTTTGCCTTGACATTTTCTAAATTTTTAAACAACTGTACAATTAAGTTTGTTTAAAGCTTTGTAAGGCTTGACACTATAACGATGAATTATTCACTGAAGGTGTAGTTAATTTGACATTAAGATGTATTTTGCCTTTTTTAATTAATAGCTTTTGATGTGAATTGTTTGCAACAGTTTATGTTTAGAAGTGGTTTGATTTTAGAAAGATGGAGAAGTTTTACTGATTTGTAGTCAAACTTACGACACTGCTGCCTTACTGCTGTTAAATTTAAATTGATCAACAGAAAAAGTTGACTGATAATACATTTAAGTGTTATCCTGTAAAGTAGAGCTTTTTTTGTGAAGTGCCTGTTTTGCTTCAGCAGCTCAGCATAAGAAATGGTCAATTGTTTTTAATGTTTTGTTTTAGATAGATTAGAAATTTGGTTTACCTAGCATATAAAGTTTTGAATAAATGTTTTAGATGAAAGAATTCACCTTGGTGTACTTCCTGGTGTGTGTTGTGTTACTACTGGCTATAAAGCCAGTCTCGGCCTGGTGTTCTTAGTCAGCTGCTGAGAAAGATGCACAAAGACTTGTCTGCTAACAGAATTACAGCCAAGCATGTGTTTGTGAATATATCCAGCAAAAGAACACACCATAGTCTCAACATTTTATGCCACTCAAGTTCTTACAAATATTGTGAACCGAGTAGACGACGTGACAGGATAGATATTATTTGTTTTTGCTTTGCCTATTGTCTGATCAATAAACTAGAGAAAGAAAGACTACTGGTTTCATCAATCATAAGACTGTCCCAATTTAGCCCGTGTGCGCGTTTTTATCTGAGGATATATATGTGGTTGCATTGATAGGGCCTATTGCACTCTGTTACCATGTCCGTACACATGAAATATTTTACTACACTGGAGGGGAAGGCAAAGGGATTAAGTAGATTTTATTTCAAGGTTCCTTTTGAGGGTGGGAAAATTGAGGTTGGCAATGATTCAGTCGTACATACCATTTGGTTTTGGCTATTCAAACTTTAGTATGCTGATTATACTCTGAAACATTGCTGTTATAGGTTACGCTATGAATCCAGACCATTGTCCGAACCTATATCATTTATGTGAAATTTAAAGGAATTTGTGTATTGTGTACAAATTAAGAAGTACAGGCTATAAGTGACACATGTACACACATAACATCATTGGATAGTTTTCTTGCTTTACTTTTTACTATAAATTGATTATGGTCAAGCTTGCATTGCTGTGCTGGATTTGACAACAAAATAGTTAAAATGATTGACCCTTTTTGCTTGCCAACGTTCATCTTTGGCCAAAATTAATCCCTGGCTGCAGCAAGAAAGAGTGGACTTGCCAATTAAATGAGACAACATACTGACAAAATATCTTCCTGAACATGAAGCCATTGTGAATGTTCGTGCAGGTAACTCGGAAGTCTGCACTGCTGACCAAAGGTGTGATACTGTGTGTGCTTCACACTAACCATTGGACACCCCGTCCGTACTAATAACCTCCCCCTTTTCACCCTCCTTTGTTACACAATACTGCATAATGGGCGTTTTCCATTTGCCTGGAAACAGCTATTCCCATTTTTAAAAAACCCTCACTTGACCCTTATGTTAAAGAACATAGGGCTGTTTCTTTTTCATCTGTTCAAAACACTTGAATACGCAGTCCTCAACCAACTTTCTCCCTATCTCAAGCAGAGCAACCTCGTAGATCCATACCAGTCAGGATCCAAGGCAGACCACTCTACAAAGACAGCCTTTCTAGCAGTTGTGGGCACTTATATTCTGCACGATCCATGTTTGCATCATACGTGACGGGTTGATTGTACCACGTAGCTTGGAGAGGGCTGATCACAGGACTCCATCCTGGGCCCTCTCTCTTTTTTCTAAAAGTCACTGGGATCAGTCATACATGCACATGGCCTACCCTATCACTGCTCCATGGACGATGCCCAAAGTCGTCCTTTCTCCTCACTAACAGATCTAGCTTTTGTATCAGAGGGGATCATTCCCTACATCTGAATTGTACAGAAATAACCTCTTTGTCCCAGTGAAGCAGAGTCCGTTTTCAAGTACGTCACTATTGATAACGCTGTGGCCGACTCTAGCATGCCAAAGAACCAGGGGTTATTGTGGACAACCAGCTATACAATCATTATCTGCTAACATAAGAGGCAGTAGGGTTCTCCTGCAGACTCCTTCTCGACAATCACAGAGGATATGGCCTTCCTAACAAGAGAGGTTGCGCAGGTCAGTCCAGGCCCTCGTTATTCTCCCCAAGTTCACGCACACCACTCCTCTACTCCACACACTGCAGTGCCAGCCGGTGGCAGCACACATCAAATTCAAGTCACTTATCCTGGCATTTTGTGCTATGACCGGAGCACTCTCCTCTCTACAGCCAGAGCGTATAGCCCTTCGTCCCGACCATTGCACTCTCCTGCAGAGTGTTGCCTTGTTGACACTTCCATCACATTACATCATTTGGCACTTGTATCACTCTTATGGTTTATGGATGCAATTATTTATCTACCTGATCAAAAGAATTCTTCAGAGTTGAAAGCACAATTTGTAAGTCGCTTTGGATAGAAGTGTTTGCTAAATTACTTTAATGCAATGGCACACAGGTTCTTAGTCAAATGTCCATGTCTATGTAGGTGGGGACCAGTATTTAAATAATCTCAAGGTTAAAAGTGAAATCATGGTAGGTTCTACGCTTGTCGATTGAAGTGATAGGAAAGCGCTCCCACCTCCAGTGCCAACTGGGTCTGATGATCTTTTCCGAAGGGGGATTGATGTTTGTGTGCTCCTTCCCTCTGAGCGTAGTCCCGGATATGTTACGTCTAAAACTTCAAAATACTTTGCAGACCCAACCATGCAACTCTGAATTGTTATCCTATTGTATAAATGTTCAAGACAGACAAGTGTGCCTGACTAAACTTTGAAGAGCGAGTAATGTTAGTTGTTGAACTGAGCTGAAACTTAAACTTCCAATTTAAGTAGGCTATTAAGCAGCTCTTAGTGCGCCGTTCAGTGCTCAAATACACTCCTCTAACCATTTGGAAAGGCAGAACTTATAGCAAACAGAATTCACAGACGTTGGTGCAGCTCTCCACCCTGCTCCAGCATTGTCGGCCGCCAAAACGTTACCTCCTTTTGGGCCTGTGTCCATGGTAACTGTTGCTAGTGTCTTTTGTCACCAGCTCATCCCTTCTACTTATTCCATCCATACTTTTGTACATATTTAGTAATATGATCACGCAACACAGTGTGGGACAATATGACAGTCAAGATTGTTTGCCTCTGTTAGTTTGCCTAAGTTTTATATTTTTTGGGGTTTGTTTTTTTACACTAGACTTGTTTTTAAAATACAACATATTTTTGATATTTAAATGAACTTAAATTGAATACCATTTGAGGGTTTATTAAAATGTTAATCCATTCATATCTGTACATTACGTTTGGGACTATTTCTTGAAACTGAAGCTGTACACGTTCCAGTTTTTAAATAATTAACCGGCTGCATCCTGTGAGTTATATAGACTCAGACTTTGTCTATAGTATAACAGCTAATGTATTGAGTAGATGCAAGTCTCAGCCCTCCTGGAGGAACAAATGATATGTTTTGAGGGGTTTCACACATCTGTCACTTGAAAGAGTTGTTTTTACTCAGAGCTCAGTTAATGAAAGATGGAAACAAATGGTCTTGGAGATATTTGGTCCAGTCCATGTTCAAAACATGCATTTACAGGAGATTGTTGTTTCAGGACACCTGAGATTATTGAAACCTAGATGGCGCTCACATAAGTTAACTGCCTTTAAAGTGTTTGAATTTACTGAGAATCCATTGAAAAAAAAAGAAGATTTAGGTGAACAATCATAAAGTGATTTTCCCAGTACTTCTGGGACTACAAAATTTGGGTAAAAGAGGAAAACTATTTTGCTTGGCCTTAGGAGTGCAATTTACCTTTTTTTAATGTTTGCTTGTAAAATAGGTTGTATGCTGCTTAATTGCTAAGAATATAATTATTGTAACTAATAAAAACAAGATGTACAGAAATGTAATTCTAGAGTCCGTTGGACATACAAACAGTGTGTTTATTTAAAACATTCAACGTTTAATTTTTACACACAAATAGGGATCAAAAAGGGCTGTGAAAGACTATAGAAAATTTACTTTTTAAAGAAGATGGATTAATTTGACAGTGGTGACAGCACTTAATTGTATACAACTAGTAAACTGACACGGTGAGGGGGGTTATTATGAGAGCCCGTTCTGACCTGTATTCCAAAGTTGAAAGGTGAGTGCCCTTATCTAGACTTGATCACTTAAAACCTGTTCATGTAGTTCAGGTCCCCTTTACGAAAATAGAAAAAGTCAAATTAAGACAACTTTGGAAATTGTTTCTGTCATCATAATCATCCCTAAAAGTATCAATTGGGATAAAGACATCTCTGTGTGTCAATGTAAATACATAGCAAGTTCCTTTTCATTTCCTGGTATCTTTCCCTACTGGAGATTACCACAATATTTTAAACAATAGGTCGTTTCAGTACTGTTCGGGTTTGATCTTAAAGACCGTTTGCACCTTGAGTAATCTAATTTCTATAATTGAGTGTGGCTCAATTGTCCTATAGAGCTAAATGGTTTCCTCTCCTGTGTTGTGCTTGAAAGGTGAGATGGGAGATCAAAGGCCAGTGTGTTGATCCTGGCCCAGACAGGAATGGAGAGCCTGTGTGTAAATCGGTCAACTCTGAGAAGCCACTAGCTCTACAGTGAGCTACTCAACCCCCACACTGCATAGCCCATGTCCATTCACAGTTGACTGCCGTAAAACACATTTCTCTCCGGAACCAGAACCAAGGCATAGTGCTGTCATTCTGAAACAGGATATGCTGGCATATGGGCTTAACCAGAAACAGTTTCTTCGAAGCATATGTGACGGTCGTATAACATACACAGGATCACAGCGTCAAACAAATATTTCTGTAGAATTTGACTGTCCGGGAAGGAAGTAAGTTATGTTCTGGTTCGTAAAGATGTCTGTCTACACCACATGATCAAACCAATGGAATAATGATTAAAAAAAACACGGGCAGCTCTCAACCTTTCAGTAAACTGTTTTGTTTGCATGTTTGTGTCAGCGGCAAGGTCAGTACTTCCAACAATGCTTAACTCTTAGGTACATATGGTTGGAGGAGGTATTAGTAGTCACACTCTGATTGGCAGCACATTTATCTTATAGTCTGGTTATACGTGTGTGTTCTTTTGGCAGGTACAATATCACAAACATGTATTAATTGTATTTGTGGGTGCTGGAGTGTGTGTGTGTGTGTGTGTGTGTGTGTGTGTGTGTGTGTGTGTGTGTGTGTGTGTGTGTGTGTGTGTGTGTGTGTGTGTGTGTGTGTGTGTGTGTGTGTGTCTGTTATATA
>JAVQJS010126463.1:0-10000 GCA_036024795.1 Galaxias rostratus | reverse complement strand
ATTAGAAAATATAAATATTTTTAACAATAAAACAATTTTAGAATATGTCTGACTACTCAAACCATCAGCAAGTAGTTGGTCTGTCATTTTTTCTCTGGCAAGATTAGTCATTTTACTATTCATGATGATCAAACGTGATGGCCCTGTGTCCACACTGTCTGTGTTTTTGACCATTATCGCTTTTTAAAATGTACATTTTGGTTTGCTTATTTCAAAAAAGGTGATGGCCCTGTTTCATAACTTCTGACAGAGAAACATTATGGGTCAATTTCAATGGTTCTCAGAACCCACTCCTGATGATCTCTGAATGCCCCCAGGGACAGGTTTTTCATTTGAGAAACACTGGTCCATTTCGAATTTCACTCGGACTTAAGAACTGTGTGTTAAACGAAAATTGTTTTGACATTACTTTACAGATGCCGCTCAGTTGACGGATCTATCAAAGGTTTTTAAATGCTGCTAGATTTAAATCGTTTTTAAACTTTATGAGAAAAGGAATGTCGTGGATACAAACCATAGGGGAGAGGTGTTTAGTGAAATAAAAGCACACTTTATTACTCCACCTTTGTGTGGTTTGCTGATAAGGGACGTTTCAGAGTTTCTCTCTAGGCGACAGTAGCCGTCAATCAGCTCAGCCATGTTCTCTGCTACAGCCAGGCAGGATGTTTGCACTAATAGGGGCTGAAGGAAAGCAATAAGGCTCCATTTAGTCTTTAAATAAAGGGAACTTTCAGTTTAACACATGTTAGATGCTCAAGGCAAAGGTAGGGTATTTGCACCACCAGTAACTTAAACATAGTGAATCGTAAGTGACTAGCCAAACATGATCTTGGCCAAATTAGATCTGAATGAAAACAGTCTCCATGCTTACAGAGCATATGGCATTAACTATAATCTTAGTTTACTGGCTTGTAGGCTATTGGTCTTGAGTGAAATGTCATGGGTTAGCTTGGTCAAATTTAAGTTTAAGCTGCTTCTTATTTTAGGGTTACGCATATTTTTTTGGTCTAATCACAACTGAAATTAAAGAAACTAAGGGTGATTAATGGATGTATTACAAAACCACTGTATTAAATGCTGCTAAAAACATTTTTTTCTTACAACTTGTTATTGGCTTTTGAAAAAGTTCAGCTCAGTTTAGTGTTTAGCTAAAACTGCATTAGAGCTTCGGCCATCAAATTGTATCAAAACAAACATATGGGTAATAAAATAACGCAAAGATCAAATAAAGGATATGTACAACCAATAACATATGAGAGTATAAACGTATGCTGGCATATCCATAAGTATACATCATGACAAACTTTACTTGCATCACGTTAAGTAAATGGGTGAATAACAAACAAATGCATGCATGTGTTTTCGTGTGTCAGTGCTTCTGTCCATACCTGCTTGGCTCCCTCTATGTGGACAGTAAGCAGCGCCTTAGCGTCACTCTCCTGAGAGCATTTAATGCTGCAGACTTGTGAGAAGTTGGCCAAGCAGATAGGCTGCATAGATAAACAGACTCATCAGAATTATTGAGCATTCAGACGTTGATCCAATAATTTTACTTGAACTGGGCAGAGGTACCTGAATGAGTACGGTAATTATAGCAGATATGCAAAAGTTGACACAAAAAAGCATTTCCCGAAAGCTACACCAGTATTTTTACAGGTAGTGTTTTTAGCGGGTTTGTGCAGTGGTTTGCATGAGAGATGAAGTCTATGCACACCATGTGTGATTCTTAACTTAACACCTAAATCACAAGTGAGTGTGTGCACTGCGAACATGGCTCACCACAGAGTTCTTGTCAACCTGTTGACAAATACCCTCTGGCCCAATGACTAGGTCCACTGCCAAACTCCAACCTTGCTATGAAAAGGCACAAAAACAGCATGTCAAAAGTCAACAACTCGCTTTAAACGATATACTGAGAGAAAACGTTTTGGATTATGTCATCTTCTTTCTAGATATATCGCTTAACTTTAACTAATTTAAAGAAATGTCAAGAAATTCAATTTAAAGAAATCACGTTAATGAGCCCAATGTGACTTAAGGGGACAACAAACACAGTTTGATTCTGAAATCCGACCCAATTAGAGAACCACATTTCAAAGGATCGCCAGCCTGTGCAGACATGTGCCTTGTATGTCAGTAAAATAATTTCCTCATAGCAGGCGACAAATCTTTTTTATTTCATGTTGTCATTTTCATGATTTTATCAGCAATTATTGCTGGTAACAAGCTAATATTTAGCCCAGCTTGGTGAAACTAACATGATTATGTCCACATTGCTCTGAGGATCTAGATTCAGACCTTCCCGCCTGTTGACAAGGCTGATGGAAAAGATTAGTCTGAGAACGAGTGTTACAAAAATTTAACTTTGAGGTTATGGTGGTGACAGGGACCAGGAACATGTGTCAGTAAACCGAAATTTCAATGTGGGTCAATGTATATCAAGGCTACAGTGGGGTTTTTTCCTCACTGAGGTAGGCCACGCTCACACTGGCTGTGTTATTTTTTTTCTCCAAAATACTTCTTATCTATTTATTCTTATCAATCCCCTCAAATTGCCGTTCTTTGGTAATACAGAGCACCTTGTATGTACTCTTAATAAGCTGGTGATATTGAAAACAGTTGCAAGACCATCCACATCTGCCCTACTGCAGAGGTGGATGCTGAGCTTTATTTGGCTGGTGATCTGATATTCTAAGCCTCCCCTCCAAATTGGCTTTCTTTGCAAACTGTACATGCTCATATAAATTTGTCTATATACTTGAATTTGAATATTATGAAGTCACAAGACACGTCCCTAAAAATTTTGCCATCGTAGGCGGTTTCTTCAAACATAGGGTAGCGCATTCTGAGCAGTTGATTCTCCCAGTCCAAATGTACACAAATTTAAAATTTCATACGTTTATAAAAAGGTCAACAAAACGTGACCCATAAGTTTAAGTTTAAGTTTAAGTAAAAGATTGCATGCATCTAGTGCTTATACAACTCTAGACTGACGTAACCATCTCAGATGGCTCACTGTAATCTTATCTGTACAAAGTAGGGGTTGTGCCTTTGTTGTCTGTGTCCTAAAAGTACGTTCAGTGCTTACAACAACTCTTGCAAAGAGTGGGGATGTGATTTTCATAACCTGTGCATTCAGACTGTAAATTACAATAAAAAGCTTTCAATGAATGCTAAAACCTAAAATTAACTCAAAAACATGATGGACATTTACCTTATGTGACAATATATCTAAATATGCAGACGTAAATTAACCAACCACCAGTTCAATGTTAAAATGTACTCATTGTAAAAAACAAACCACCAGCTCGCAGGCAAATGTCTCCTGTGTATAGTCATAGCAACTGGCCAATGTGGTAAAGAACTTTTCCATGCATTGATCTTCCTTCAGAAAGGAGTAGCCCTGAAACGTCTGCTGGACCAGTTTACGCAGCTGCTTGGGCTGAAAGACAACAGTCATCATTGGGCCGGGACACAGTAGTGACATGGTTGACATGAAGTACATATAGAACTTCTGCTATGAGTTTACCTTAATGTTGTTAATGAGCTCGCTGGGAAAGAACAGCTCTAAACCCACATCCCGCCTGGCATGGCCAAAACGTAAAAAGAACAGCGTTAACCCAGATATTCAAACACTAAAACAACTTTAACCAAACACACCAAAGCACAACTCTACATACAGCAAACAGACTGACTTCCAAAACATACTCAGCATAGCGTTCACCTAGATACAAGTACTACACATCAGCTAAATATGGCAAATCAAACAGACTTACTCTAGTTGCTCAAAGTTGGACTTTTTCTCCAGTCCATTTGGGTTCATGTCCTTGTAGAATCGTCTGTAGAGTGTAAGGATTAAAACACGGTGTGGAGTCAAACTTTACTATACATTGAGAAAGACTTTCAAATTCAAGTGACAAATTGTTTTTGTGCATGAATTGAGAATGTATGGAAAGGACAGACGAGTGTCTTAGTCTACATTACCTAATCTCCAGACAACCAAGTTGCAGTGCCATCCCATCACTCACTTTACTAGCAAAGTGTTGCATGTAATCCCTGCGCACCTATTGAGATTATACAAATTTGAAGAAAAAAAACAGACCTTCATACAGTGCAATTACAGGTTCTTGATTTTAATTTATATCAATCTTATATAGTTCATATGGAACAAACCAGACCTGCTGGTAGAAATAGATCATTGTGGTTTTGTCCTCTTTGTACTTCTCTAAGAAGTTTGAAGGGATGTAACGAATACGTAGGTCATATCTGGATGAAGAAGAATATGGTTATGATCAAACAATTATGCTAAACTATGATTTAGGGTCAAATCGTAACGGTCGCCCATAGGGGCTCCACGATTTTAAAGGTCACCTCCACTCAGCCTCCAGGTGCTGCTGTTCGTAGCGCAGGGTAAGCTCTGACACCGACAGGTCAAAGTGGAGCCAGTGGACCTCAGAGGACTTCAGGTGTTTTAGCAGCAGTCCATAGCAGTGGGTGTACTTTATGGCCGGGCCCACACACCCACTGGAAAGCACCGTTTTAATTATATTCTGGAAGGCGGAAAAGGTACAGTCCACCTCAAACGTTACTACAGGTCTGGAAGAATAATAACATTAGCAGGTAAACTGCATACGTAAACAATACATCCACATTTTATGGAATTGCTCACAGAGCAGGAGGCATTGCTGTTCTACCTAATGGACACACAAAGTGTGGGAAAACTGGCCATGTTAAATAGTAGTGAACAGAATGTACCCTGACAGTCCATCCCTCCTCACAGCGCACCAGTTTGAAGTTCTTCCCCAGGTTAGAGCTGCTGCTATGGAAACACACTTTGATAATCTTTGTCGAGAAACTCTCATTGATGGTGGTTGAAGATGTATCCGATGATTGAGATAGCCTGGTTGGACTAGCAGGTGACATATTCTGCCACGACAGGGTGCAAGTGTCCCCCAACATCTCAACATAAACACACACACACAAACCAATAAATATATATGTGTGTGTGTGTGTGTGTGTGTGTGTGTGTGTGTTTGTGTGTGTGTGTGTGTATTTGATGAATTCACTGTTATATAAAGGCCTGAGTAGTTGATAAAGGACTGAGATGTAGGACAAACAGTATAATGCGAAAGACATGCAAAAGTACAAATACAGCTTGATTTGAACTTACCTCCCTGCAGTTCTATCATTCACACAGTTGTCCAACAGAACAGTATTGGCACCGTGTAAGAAAGCTACAAAGTCAAATATAAATAAAGATAAATGGCATGGTACCTTCCCTAGTGGCTGGTGCTTTCTAATCAATTAATGTGCTGTCTTCAAGAACAACAATTGTTTCACACTAACGAAGGCTGTATGCTAAAGAAGAGTCAAATGGAGAGGCAAACGCGGAAACTCTTGCAAACTGGCAAAATGAGGAAGTCGAAGAGTAACGAACAGAAAGCAGAGTGGAAGAAACTGTCCCACCACCCCTGATCTGTGGCACGTTCCGCCACCAACCAGGAACCTTCAGTAGAAAAAGTGAAGCAGTGTTGTGGTTTCTGCTTGTTTTTTTTAAAATCTGGTTAGAGAGAAACAAACATGAACATGCAAATGTAACATGAAACTTATGAGTGAAACTTTTTCAGCAAGCCAAAAACAAAAGGTAGCAAATAGCGTTTGTAGCATAAAAGGCTGTAGAAATCAACTTGCTAGAAACTTGGTTTAACATAGCCTACTTTATATCATACTTAAAATATTGCAACAGCTCAGTGAAACATTACATCTCATATTTTGGGACATAATGTGTGCTAGAGTAGCTGTAGCCAGGAGGACGTCACAGGGGTATATCATAGCTTTAACACAATCGTTTGGCTATGAAGCACCAGTGAGTAAGACTGTCATAACTTACGAACACATATTGCTACACACCAGATTTATTTAAAATCGAAAGCAATCGATGGGCCATGATCTAAAAGCACTGTCATCAGGTTTTCTCAAATGACTGAGGTCTGTTGTAGGTTACATCACAGCCAATTGTCGAGAGGAAACGTGATGTTAGGCATTGCACAACATTTGTGTTTGACCGTGTCAGATAGATCCTATGGACTTAATGGGACTGCAGACATTGGAAAGGGCGTTCAACATCATTCGAACAATGCTTGGACACCTTTTTGGTGTATGGGCTTAAGTTATGGAATATGAGTCGGGTGACATCGGACAGAGTGGGCAACAGGGCTTCCTTTATTGTACGATGCACAGAAACAGGCTTCATGCACTTGTATCAAATGCTAAAAGTACATTGTCATTGCTGAATTAAAAGTTGTTGATTTTTAACATTTGGTAAAGATACCTGAATGCTTAGATTGCCTTTAAACATCAGTATCTCAATTGAATCCTTAAGTTGGAAACTTGTTTAGGACATCAAACTTTAAAGCACCGTTGAACAACAGTGGTTTTCGACTAATTTTATAGTTATCAGGTAATTATGTGGTCTTCAAAATAATTAAACACCATGGCAAATCAACCTTTTACATCACCAAATTAATTTGCAGAACACTCAAGACTTTCAGGCAAAGCATGTAAACGTTACAAGGTGTGGAGGGAGATAGCAGAGTGGGGGCTGGGTTTGGATTCAATGGTATGCATTTCTGTCAAAGTAAAGCAGTCTGACAGTGTGTAACTGTTGTCCAGAAAGGAATGTAGAAGTATCATTTGATAGCTCAAAGACACATACATTACAGACCCAGACAACTTTGTATCTTCAGCATTCTAAACGCTCCTGTTTAGTTTTGTTTTTTTAATACAATTGGTGTGTTCGTCTGGCTTACAGTAGTTGGTACTGATGCCTTTTGCAAAAATATTTCGTTCAGGTATTTTAGCAGACACTTTTATCCAAAGCTGTCTTGCAATAAAATTACCGGGAAAGTACCCCTGGAGCAACTTACAGTTAGGCGCCTTACTCAAGGGGAAATTAGTGTGTTCCCAGGTGGACCTAAACTCATGACATCTTGGTCACCGGGTAGCGGTTCTACCCAACTAGACCACCACTAACCCTATTTCTTTATCTCATCAAATTTGCATCGTCATTTCAAATAGTTTTTACTGAACTTGAAAGGCAAGTAGTATTTACAAACTTCCGATCCATTATCAGGATGTTCAATCCAGTAATACTTTATCATTGTGGGGAAACGTGTTCATGTAAACCATGCGTAGAAAGATGTCCTTTACAAACATCCATTGACAGCAGGAGTAAAACAGTTGGAGGAATAAAGATAAGGACAATAATAATAATAATAATAATAATAAACACATTAGGGCAAATGCTAAACATAAAACAATAATAACATAATAATAAACTGTGTATAAATAATAAAAAGTGAACAAGCAGAGTACAAGTAATCCAAAAGGGAATGTAAAAAGGTAAAAACTGTAGTGCAAAAACTCATTATACCCAAGGGGATTAACGTGTGCATGATCTGCCATCTTGATAGCGTCTATATCAGGTAAAATGTGTCTAAAATACAATCTTACTTATTCCCCTAAATCAAAAATGTCATCATTGAGAAAAGGATTTGCGTGTCATCCTCGGGGTCGATCTATGTTATTGCATCTTGAAAAACTCTTGAGCATCTCAAAGGTATTGTTTTGTTGCAGGATGGCCACAGGGCGTCTATTTCCAAAGTAATATGCTGGGTCGCAGGAGGCCAGATTCCTGCATGAGTTTTCATATAAGAGGGTTTTGTTGCATCGCAAGTGTTCGGTGGTCCCGTAAAAGGAGAGAACTCGCCAATGGGATTATTATTATTAGTTTAGTAGCATTAGTTATTAGTTTGTATAACTTTTGAAAATTCATGTTCAACATTTTTTGTGTGATTCTGGCATGGAGGGACTAATCACATTTTGGGGTCATTTTGAGTCCCGTCTTGGACCTGGCACTGTCCAGTTCATAATAAAAATTCTGTATAGTTGTAATGATGTGTTCATCAGATTGCTCTCTTATTTTTAGCCGACTTTTTAAACGTTTGATACAACTGCATATTTTAAAATTGTTTTTGTTTACATTCATCTTAATAATTCATGCTTAATTATTATGATTTTTTTATTGTTGTATTCCCATCTTAATTTCTAATGAAAAAAGTGGTGACAGATTGTTCACAAGATTGTTAGATTGCTGGAAAAATCCCTGAGGCTACAGAGGTCCATTTGGGTTATTTCGTTGCCCAACCCTCGATGTCCAGTCACTGTTTGCGCGCATGTGTCTGGATTTCAGTCCAAAGGTCTTATTCTAGCACTACTTGTGCACTGTCGGGTGATCCGGAGTCCACGTAGAAAAAATGTCACGGAATAAACGGTCAAAGAATAAAAAGAAATGTTGCGGGTCACAGGATCTTTCGGGAATAATCGAAGTTCAATTTGAAGACCAAATGGTTATGAATGAAAAAGGGATTATCGGGCATGTGACAGTCCCGGGAAAATGTGAGGAAGCGGCATTTCAGGATAGCTCTCCTCGGCACAAACCTTCTAAAGACGTTCACTTTGCTTTTCTTCCTGACAAATACGAACCACTTATTGACGAAGTAGAAGATGATGAAGAAGTTAAAGAAGCAGAACAAAGGATAAGAGCAAATACATTGGAAAAAAAGAGAAAGAAAAAGCTAAAATACAAAAAGTACAGGAAGGTGAGGTGATACAATAAAAAATTACAAAGCAGCGTCTTGTGCGCTATTACTGTTATGATTGCTATGGATGCATGTCTATTTTTTTTTTATCAATTCATTATCAAGCAATGACCTTTGGCACAGTTGAGTGAAAATTTAGACAGCAACAAGGGAGGTATCCAGGCCTAGACACTGTCAGGTTGAAAAGTTCAAATTATTTCAATGATTTCTTCCAATGCTATCAGTTGGACCGAATACAACATTCACAAGGTGTGAACATTACAACTATTTGTTGTAAAATGTCCACAAGTGACCAATATCTAATCCACACAAACGTTCTGAGGTATATTTATCTCTTTTGAGCTAGAATATGTTTTTAGCAAAGTTACAAGCAATAGGAAAGATTATGCACTGATCTTTATAGAGTGTTTGTGGAAAGTTTGGTTTGGTAATAACTACCCAGTATGGCAGTTAAGAGTTAAATCTATAAACTCCTAAGCCAGTCAGTGTTTACTGGCCTTCCAAACTAGCCTGGTGGTGCTCTCTGTGACTGTCATTAAGGGCCCTGGTAGAGCCTAGAGGTACTATGACATGCACTACGGAAACGTTTTAGTCTCAAAGACATCCCTGTAGTTTCTATATAGGTAGCAGCTAATATTGATTAATTTCGTCTGTATGCTTTTCTTGTCTACAGAACATGGGTAAAGCCCTGCGGTTTGGCTGGCGCTGCATGGTGGCAGGGTTACAAAGCTTGGCAGGGGCGTATGCCTCCCCTCTCTCTGCTGTAGCCACACTTGTCACTGAAACACAAAGAGCCAGCAGCAAGGCATGATGGGACTGTGACAAACTGGGACCATGGAGCTAATGACACATACAAACATGCATAATATTGTTTTGCTTTAATTGTACGATAAGTTTTTCTAAACCATATTTAATACTGTGGTGAATATCATTTACAATATTAGACCAACACCATCTCACCCAGGAATGAGGCCAAAATGACACGTAAACTCAAGTGAATTATTTTTCTACAAGGTTTTTAAAACTAAATCTTGATGCGCCATAGTGAACATACTGTACTCTCCTTGCACAGAGAAAATAACACTACATGTGGAAAGAGAAGCAATGCGGGATGGTGAACGCCATGCATCCAGGAAAACATCTAGTTCGAGATGTAAGAACTCCAACACGGATAAAAAATCAAGTGCATAGTATATTTTAATTATATTATATTAATTAAGATAATGGGCAGCACGGTGGCACAGTGGTTAGTGCTGTTGCCTCACAGTAAGAAGGTCCTGGGTTCGATTCCCACCTGAGGGCCTTTCTGTGTGGAGTTTGCATGTTCTCCCCGTGTTAGC
>JAVQJS010126462.1:0-16683 GCA_036024795.1 Galaxias rostratus | reverse complement strand
CTCTCTCTCTCTCTCTCTCTCTCTCTCTCTCGTTACCCCTTTTTGTATCACTTTGTCCTCTTCCCTGTCTATGGCTCTCCGGCACATTCTTTCCCATAATGGCTCCTCATTGACTTTGACACCCCTCGGCAGCTCAATGACAACGTCGTCGCGTTTGAAGGTCTCTCAAGTTTCTGTTTTGATAACGGGGCAATTCAGTCTCTCCCTTTGTTACCTAGTCAAGCTCAGTCAACACGGTGCCATCTCCAGATATGTGTGTGCCACAGAGTGGGATTGAAACACAACAGAAACCGAGCGCGCGCGTGTTGTCTGGAGAGAGACAGCTCACTTGTTGAGCGTTCGAGTAGCTGAGGATACAATATGATGGCTGAATGTCATTATCAACCTGCAGCAGAGGTTTGCAGCTGGAAACGGGGAAGTACGTCAACAGTAGCACCGTATAGCAACAGCGAGCTCCTCAACACCTGTCACACCACCTCATCATCACCAAGGATACCCGTGCGATGCTTCCATAACAAAGGCCGGGGTTGTGTGTGCTAGGCCCTTCCTTCTGGCACTTCGGAAGCTTTACATTAGGTGCAAGCCTCTCCAGCAGCACGCCATCAAGCACCATCATGTTAAATGTCAACACGTTGCAGGGGGCCCGACGCGCTGCTCGCAGGCACACAGCGCAGAGGACAGAGGAGAGGACGTTCCTCTAGACATGGTCCCTAACCACTGGACTAGCCAAAGCAGCAGCACAGCGGCAGCAATGTACGGCGGTACTAGAAGGATCACACACACACACACACACACACACACCCACATAGGCGCGCACACACACACACTCACACACACACACACACACACACACACAAACACATACGCAAACACATGCTACTCCTGTATTCAAATCTGTTCCTTGGTCAAAAAGAATAAACATAAAAAGACAATTTGAACTCCGACACAAAATGGGCTAGTGGAGTGCATAGCAAATCAGCAATCAATAGTGTTAAAGGTGTGAGGCTGAAAGGTTTTCCGGTTGGGGACGGATACGTTTTTGCTACACTTTTTGCTCATGAATTCATAGATTCTCCATGGACTAAAGCGCTACGCCGGGCAAATGGAGGACCCTGGACCCCTAGCCTGCCAAGCGAAGCGTCGCCACAATAAAACCACTTCTCATTAGCATCATAATAAGGAGGTTTAACGGCCTGGAAGCTTCATCAGGTTCTCTTCATTACTTTTTATTATTTCTGTGGCTCTGGTGTTACGGCAGCCCATCCCAGCCACCCGGGCAGGCCTCGCCTTGGAGAGGAGAGGATGCATGGCCCATAAAAAAGACCTGGGGCCCCTTGTGTCTTATTAGCCCACAATGAGAATCTAATGAGAGACACTCGACGGCCACGGCACACCGCTTAAGTCGGCATCCTCCATTAAACCTGTTAGAAAGCAAACAGAGAGAGGGATGGAAGGAGGTAGAGAGCGGAGGAAAGCAGGGATGGTACTATGGGATGAGACATGGTCACGATCCGGTTAGACTCCCCCCAGTCCTGTAGGATTACTGTGTTGGTGTGTGTAATCGATCTGATATATTCATGGACTACAGCATGGGACGTGTGCGACGTCATGGACATTGTGTAAACTATGGAAGCCCACTAGGTACTTTCTACAAACTAAAATGTAAGCCTAAAAATACAAATGGATTTCCACAGTAGCATTATCACTTTGCAAATGTCTATGTGCTATTTGAGACTAAATGTAAATCAAAAGCAATCATTTCATTTGCATGTGCATTTTCAAAGGCTCCAATGAGCATTCTGTGTCAATATTCAAATTCAATGCAAAAGCTGTTTAAAATAAAAAAATGTAAAGGTGTACCCTGCCATACTTTGAACAATATTCAAATGTTAATTCAAACTTGAGATTAAAAATGCAATATTAGAAATGTATGCTAATATTCCATGGGTGCAACCATTATTTATGTCAAAATTTTACTTGTAATGCAGTTTTTTAAACAATATGAAAATTAATGGGAGATTGTATTTGGCATTGCCTTTTCAAATGTTTCATTTTCAGTACAAGGCTGTACAGTGGACAAAATTCAAATGCAACGTGGGAATCAGCGCTTGGAGTCTTTTGCATTTGCATTGTGATTTGTCACCACGCACTCTTTGGCACAGAACAACATTCAAATTAAATCTGCCAGCCCTCTCATCGCTGTCTGTAGTTCTGGGCTCACTTCCTGTTTCAGTCACTTAGTATAATACGAGCAGTAGCTAGGGGTGCGTCCTGTACGCCGAGAGATTACAACTCTAGGTATTGGACGGTAACCTTATATGGGCCGCTTGATGAGACGACTTACGGATTACATTTGAATGTTCATTTTCTGTCCCAAAGAGTGCGTGGTGACTTTAAAATGCAAATGCAATCGACTCCTTGCACTGATTCGCGTATTTTATTAGAAGATTGTTTGACAACTGCATTTAAATTTGAATAGTGAAATAAATAATGCTTACACAAATGGAAAATTACGATACATCTTTTATTTAGAAATTTATTTTTCAAGTCTGAATTAATATTTGAATATTTTCAGTGTGGGAAATGTAATGTAACAGCTTTCGCATTTGAATCGCAATATTGACACAGAATTCCCAATGGAACCTTTGAAAATGCATACGCAAACGGAATGATTGCATTTTCATTTACATTTTGTCTCAATTTACACATTCGAATGCGGAAAGTGATAATGCCATTGTGGGATTGCATTTGCATTTCCAAGTTTACATTTTCATTTGAAAAAAGTCCCATATGAGCTTGCACAGGAGAGAGAGGGAGGGGAAGCTCCAAGGGAACAGGGCCGGGGAGAAGAGGCACGCTCCAGGTGATTTAAGGCCAAGGTGAATGATTCCCGACCAGACCCGGCGGGGAGGGGGGCTAGCGGGGCGCTCTGTGACACCGTGGCCTGGAGGACTCTCCAGAGAGGGGTAGGGCACCGGCGGTGTGCCGTGACGGTGCTCACCCACCAAGGAAGGGCACGGTGACACAGCGGCACCACTCGTCCCCGCGTGCAGAACCCGACGATGGCTGTTGCACTCCGTAGGGGAGGGGCCCTGTCAGGGGAGGGGCGGGCAGGAGAAGGGCACCTTTTAGCGCTCTCTCCGTCGAGTTTGTTTACAATAGGCCCATAAACTGGTGCGACTCTGCGGGGACGACAGGCAGATAGCATCAAATCCTCGTCTAATCAGACCTCAGAACAGTGGCCACTTTTAAGGGGGTTTCACTGAGCGGCCAGGGATCGATGAGCAGGTCCAGCGAGGGTCACGCCGTCCGAGGAAGTCCTTCCAGGCCTCCACTGGACCTCTGGTCACACTTCCCTGTTTTCCTTTGTTTCCTCTGTCTGGCGTTTACTGCGAGTTTGGTCCCTGCAGTAAACGAGGTTTGTCTTCCCTGACTTTTCTCATGGAGGACGAGGCTCCCCAGGCGGTGGAGAACCGGAGAAGCCCCTTGGCCCTCCAGGAGGGAGGCTCCACCGCGGCCCTGCCCTTCCCACTTAGGGTGATGGTAACCCGGGCTACTCCCTCCAGACTCACTCCGCTTCCCCCGCCCGCCCCTCTAAAAATAAACCGCGATCGAAGAGGGCCAGCTCCCTATCCTCCAAGCGATCACCCCACCCACCTGGTCTAACCCTTCCTGTCTGCGTCCTCTCTCATGCCCCGCCCGCCCAGGGGAGCCAGTGATGTCAGCCTCGGCGGAGGGGTGATTAATTTCATCAGGTAATTAAGAGTTTGCTTGGGTAAACAATACATTAGGTAAGCTCTTTGCTGCCCAGAGGGACGGAGACCTTCCACGCTGGCTAATTCCACCTCCCCCCAGCACAAAAGGAGAAGGGAAAAACAATTAAATACGAAGCTGCAGGGACAATGCAATGCCAAGGAATGAAAAGCATTAAGGATTAGCCGAGTAATTTGAAATGGCACAGTGTGTACGGGATGGGAAATAATGGAAGGTGGGATAAGCGAGGGAAAGCCTTCTCTGGGACGCCGTGCGTGGGCCTGGCTGGCGCAGCACACCCCTGGGAGCAAGGTGCACACCACACAGTGTGGCTTTGCCAGAGGTTTCCCTCACGGCTGCTTTGGGTATGAATTATTATTTTGTCAACAGTTTTCATCAGATCGTAATAGAAAATGCCCGCATCTGACAGTCTCATTTCAATAGGCTGTTGTTTTCCCCACCCTTGCCAATTGAGAAGAAGAAGGAAAAAATAAACAAATTTTCACTCTCTCAAAGAAGAAGGATCCTTTAGTCCTTTGGGTGGAAAACATGCTTGTTTTTCAAGAAACTCATTTTCAAACAAAAGCAGCTATTCTTTGATGGGCAATAACGCAGGATCAAAGAAACGCCACTTGAGCTGAGTGCAGGGTGGGGAAGTAGATGAAACACACATACACCGCACACGCGCGCACACACACACACACACACACACACATTCACAAAGTAAGAGCATGCACACTCAAACGAACATTTGCAATGCTGAGAAAAGGGCCGTGTCATCGTGAGCGAGCACCTGTCGCTCCTGTGTCTGGCATCCTGAAAGAAGAGCTGCATAAGTGATCCCTCCCGCTTCTCTGTCAACTCCAGCTGCGCGGCCTGCGAGGAGCGAAACAAAGTTCAGAGAACAAAGTGACGAGTGAGGGAGCAGGACTTATCTATTGTTATTCCAAATGTCAACCGGGGCGCCTCTCCTTAAGTCTATTTTTGGGGGAAGGTAAAGCAAAGCTCCTTGACTGTACGAAATTGCTGCAGCTCCTGGAGAGTTGAGTGAAAAACACAGCGATTTTCTTAAAAGCTTTACATGCAGCAAAATGGTAGGGCTATAATTTCACGCTGTATTTTTCTGACCTCACCTTTCAAAGACCTTTTCACTTACTACTTTTTGTGCTGCCTTTCTCCTGCCGCTCCCACTACAAATGACAGAATGGCGGAATTACAGGATCCAGTTATAAACTGAGGAGGAGCCGAGTTTGACGCAGCCCGAGAGACTGCGACGCGAGATCTTTTCTTCGTTTACCGTTCAATAATGCGTCCAACAGGTGTCTCCTCTGTCGATTTGCATGCGTTCACATGTCTCTCTGTCCAATCTCTCGCGCTCCCTCGCTCGTCCTCCCTCTCACTTACACACACTCACCCAAGTGCCCACATGCATTCGCACCGATCACTGAAACTCTCACAAACACACGCACACACACACACTCACACACACACACAAACTTACACACTCACACGGGGTGGAGGGCAGCAGCAGCAGCTTGGCTCCAGGCCCCTCTGTGGTCCCCTCATCTCTTCATCTTCTCTCCTTTCACGAGCAGAGCTTTGCTCCTCCGGTATAGGGTCATGGTTGCCTGACTCCCTCCAGACCGCTCCCTCTGCCCCTTCAGCCTCGGCTGCTTTATTGGGCTGCAGTGAAGCATGGAGGCCCATGAGGTCCTCTGACATGGAGACAAGAATAAAAAGGATCAAAACCAAATAGAAGCGTCCGCATTCCATTCCCCGGCCCCCCTGCCCGCCTCATCAACCAGACCGTGGTCGATGGATCTCACAGACACGCGCGCGGTGCCCGCGTAGACACACTCACGCTCAGTGCATTCTTTCTCTGTATCTCTCTTTTTTTTTTACTCCACCCATCCTTCTCTTGCTTCCCCTCTCGCTCTATTTTCGTCTCACTTTCTTTCACTCTCTTCATCTTTCATTAGATTTCTTTCTCTCTCGCCCTCTCTCTTCATCCCTGTTACACAAACACACACACACACACACACACACACACACACACACACACACGCACCACATGCACGCAAACACCTCATGCTGTCAGAGCCTATTTTTTTTTTCAAACTCCAGAATACTTCCATTGCCCTGGGTAATGTGATCCCACTCCTCTCTTTGTGGTGCTAATGTATTTGGAGTCCCCCACCCTTGGGGCAGCAATTATTTTTTATCAGCCTGTGAAAGTTACTTAAGAGGCCCAAACTGAGAGGGGTGGGGGGGCTTCTGTGCCCTCGGTGCCCCTCAGATCATGAGACAAGCCCCACCAAAAAGGAAGGAGTGTCATACATTATGAAACGTTCCTATAGCATTTTTCTGTCGAATGAAAGAAACAAACAAGTAAACAAACAAAAAAAATCATCATCTGAAGAAAGGAGAGGGCAACGAAGTGATTGAAATGCCAAAATGCATCACTCCCCAATTAGTGCCTAAATAAAGCCACAGCTAATTGTAGGATACATTCTGCTGTGTTACCAGGGCCACTGTACACGTCATCACTGAAATACAGACATTGAAATAACAAATCCACACTGCCATGCTGATGTCTGTGGAAGGGGAGGGGGGTTGCGTACCTGTAGGGGTTGATTGTGTGTGTAAGACCAAGGGCAAAGTGATAAGCATGCCATCGGAGACGACCGGAGGATCACCGTGGCGAGGAGGGGAAAGCTTTTAGGGTCCTTTGTGAGAGAGTGTGTGTCCGAACCGGGGCTCCATCCCACCATCAGGAAGCACAGGGCTGGCGTCACGGGTCTACAGCGTTGCACAAAGACCCCACTGTGGGAGCAGGTGAACCCACCACACACACACACACACACACACACACACACACAGTGCACGTCGATTATCGGAATTAAAAGACGCAAATTGATAGCAAAGGCACATTGGCTAAACGATCACATGTACTCTTGTTATTGTTGCGGACAGTTGTCGGCTCACTTGACTCGTCCCTGGACAGAGCACATTGGTGTTGGCACAGCAAGCACGGAATGGAGCGTGTCGTGGGTCACACATCGACAGGATAGGGTCCGCCTCTTCCCGGCACCTCGTTCGTTCCAATTCAAAGAGGGAGGAGCGTCTTTGAGCCGGCTGAATCCGGGGGGTGGGGGGGTTCTCAAACAGAGGCCCTGTGGCTCACAGACTATTATGGGTCTTTCAAAGCCCCCTACCGCCATTTGAATCCGTAACCCTTTACCCCCCACCCCCCCCCTCTCTTCAACGTGTCACTGTAATATTTCCCCCTCCCTTTCCCTCTGACTTTCTCCCATCACGTTTACCTCTCCCATCCTCCCCCCTGTCTCTACCCCTTCCTCCCCCTTGTCCCTCCCTCATCCTCCCCCCTGTCTCTCTTCCCATCATTCCATCCCCGTGCACTGTGTGGGAGGCTTAGTACCTGCAGTCTAAGCCGGCTGCTGCCGGGGGCCCATCCGGCCTGGACTCTAATTGATGCATTGGAGGGGGAGGGGGCAGGGGGGGTGGGCAAAAGAGGAGAAGGAGAGAGAGCGAGAAGAGGAGAAGAGAGATAGGCTTTGGGTTGACAAGGTTAATTCTGTTTTTCCTACCTCTGTGTCACCTGCAGCAATTCAACTTGTGACCATCTTCTCCTGGGAGAGAGAGAGAGAGAGAGAGAGAGAGAGAGAGAGAGAGAGAGAGAGAGAGATAGATCCACCGGAGATAGGGAAAAGAAGCTTCAGCCGAAACGCTGATAGATAAAATGAGGAGAAAGAGCGAAGGAAAAGAGGAGGACGGGACTGGGAGATATAAATAGGCCCCGTTCACACGGAACATGTTCAGAGCCACAGATCAAAAACAAAGGCGGCATCATGAGAGAGAAGTGGGGACGTGCACCCGTTGAACTGAGAGTGACCCTCTGTTTACGATGCAGGTCTACACCCCGTTGTGAAGTTAATCTTTTTGGGGTAGTGATATTTAACAGTGACTCAAATCATTATCTATGGCACTTTCCGTTGGTAGTATGGCCAGGAACACAGTCAATAAAACAACACTTCGATCAAGGCAGCACACAAGTACATTTGGAATTACATGCATGTACAGCGTTTAGCTGAAAGAGAAGCCGTGATGGCATGCTGTGCATTTTGGCTCAACCGTCAAGCTGACCAATCATGTCTGACTGTGAACCCGCCGCTCAAAGCCAGGCAGCTCCTTCATTCACCCCCATACACTCATTTCCATCGGCACGCCGACAATCCCCAAGGCCAGTCCTGTCATCATCAACTCTGACAGCAGCACATATAATGCGCCGACTGTGTTGTTCTACGGCCAAAAGAAAACAGAGCGCTGCCCAGAAACAATGCTGGGAGTGCTACGGAGCGAGCGAGAGAGAGAAAGAGAGAGAGAGAGAGAGAGAGAGAGAGAGAGAGAGAGAGAGAGAGAGTAAGGGAACGATAAAGGGAGAGAGAGAGAGAGAAAGAGAGAGAGAGACGGTGAGGGAGAGAGGCAGAGTGAGCTAGAGAGAGAGAGAGAGAGAGAGACGGCGAGGAAGAGAGCGAGAGAGAGAGAGAGGGATGCCATGTTGGGAGAGATAAGCAATGATTAAAGAGCTAGCAGGGAAAGCAGACGCGCTGGGCTGCTCCAGCCGACTGTTCACTCATCAGATGCCTAATGGTCTGGGGATTGAGAAGGGGCCGTGGGTGCCATTGTTTCAACACGGCTTCCCAGATGTTTCAATTTGGAATGCTCCCGTCCCTCCTCCTAGGCTCCTCCTGCACCTCCCCTTCTCCCGGTCTCTCCTCCGCCCCTTCCTCAGTCAATTAGGGGAGAACACAGCAAACAAAGAGGGAGCGACGAGGGGAAAAGGGAGGGGATACCGAAGGAGCAAACCAACTTGTGTCAAACACAGCTGCAACCCCGGAGGACCTCTAATGGGCCAACTCGTCCCTCGTCCCAGGGACTCAATTAACATGGCACATTGTGCACGTTTGAATAGGTAAGACGTACAAACAGGCCAGCTGTTCTCTGAGGGTCTTCGGAACAATTTCCTGTTTCTCGGTTTTCCCAGCCCCCACTCCCCCCCTTCCCAAACCGACTCACTTCGCCTTCCTTAAAGTTCAGGGTAGGCAAAGCCCCTCACCCCCCCAACGCACACACACATGTGCGTGCACACACACACACTTTGGCCTGGGTTGGTCCAGTCGTCTCCGGACGTCTTCCTTCCGGGACCCATTGTGACCCCACCACCTGTCTCCTGGAGATAATGCAGGGCAGGGGTGGGAGGGGGCACGTTGGCGGGCAGCGCCCCACTAATGGACCTCGGTGAGGGGGCTGGGCACCGGCAGCAGCCTGCCGGATTAATGAAGCAGAGCGATTAGAGGCTGGCACATACTGACTCAATGATTGCAATATGTATTACTAATGCTGCGATGCCGTCGACTCCAAATCAACAGGCTTCTTGGCAGCCTCTTAGCAGCTCCACACATACACACACACACTAACACACACACTCAAACACACGCAGAGGCCTTTTAAGTTGCTTAAGAAAGCAGAGTAGGTGGAGGGCGATAAATGAGCGTCTCCGGGAAACAAGAAGCGCCACTAGTGTTGTCGTCCGAAGTGAACCGTCTCCCTGGGGTCTCTGCTGTCTCTAACCCGACAACATTGTCTGGCTCGACTGCTGAAAGTATCAGAGCACCCATGGGCGAGGCTCACATGCCTTTCCGGACCGGCCGGATCCATGTTCACGAGCACAACGTTGAGTAGAACCTCCTGTGTCAAAGAGCGCGCCAGCTTATGACTGACCTGACAGCTCACATAATTCAGTCCTCAAACCTCTATTACCATTCTGTAAGTATTTTCACAGAGTATGTGCGGAGTGAGTCACTTTCTCCGGAGGGCCAGAGGAACCTGTCATTGAACCACACAAGGCGGGGACTTTAAAAGGCGCTGCGCAGCCCAGACTTCCCCCTGCATCTAACCAGGGGGGATTTCAAGTGTGAGTGTGTATGTGTGTGTGTGCGTGTGTGTGTGGTGTTTGTGTGTGTATGTGTGTGAGTGTCGGTGTGTCTGTGTCTGTATGTATGTGCGTGTGGAATCAGTGTTTATGTGGTGCCTTGTCCTGGCAGTCAGCTAGGTGTCACACCTCCTCCATTCAAACACACCTCAGTAGCACTCTCAGGACCACACACTGCTTCCCATTACACTGTCCAGTCAAGGAAAGTGGGCTAAAACCGGAGAGTGAGTGTCCTTCTGCGCGCCTGTGCGTGTGTGTGGGTGTGTGTACAAACACGTGCACACGTGTGCGAAACGTGAGTGTTAAGCGCGGGAAGAAAGAAAGTGCCGTCGAAAAAAAAGAGAAACGGAGAGTCAGGGAAGGAAAGGTATGTGGTCTACAAGGGGGCCATCGTTTCCCAGCGGAGAGGAGTTGTGTGGGACAAAGCGGGCGAGGTGATCCCATAATTGGCCTTGATTTATGGGCTTGATGCGCCAGCGAGGTGCGCGTCGGTGTCGGCGCGTGGCACCCCTGCCTGCGCCCTGCCGGGTGCGTGGGCTGGTGAGGAACGTGGGCTGGTCGCGCGGTTCACCTCCGAGTCGGCGTGCCCGCGGGAGCGGAGTGCCGGAGTGGAGCTGCTTGATGTGCGGCGTCAGAGAATGTCTCGACAGCGCCGCCGAAAGCGACACAAATAGCCCCGCTCGTTTCCTGACAGGCTCCTATAATCCCACGTGCTCTCGGCACCACCCGGCACACACACACACACACACACACACACACACACAGAAACTCACCCCTCACCGTAACACCATCTGCCACAGTGCTGCACGTTACATGCACTAAAGTTTCTTGGCACGGTGACGGGTCTGTCGTGTGTGTGTGTGTTGTGGTTGTTTGGGCCTAAGCTGGGTTGCCGTGTGTGTGTGTGTATGGTTGTGTGCGTGTGTGCCCCAGCCCCTGAACTGCTCTCCAATCTCCATATCATGCTGTCCCTGTGTGTGTGTGCACCCTCCTCGTGGTCCTGTGGTAGACACACAGAGTGATTAGAGAATCAGGAATGGCGAGGGTGACGGTGACCTCGTTAAGGTGCGTGTCATCCCTAATGACCCATGACTGATGAAGGCTCCCAGGCCTCCCCACCGAGAGGAGAGCACGGTCCTAGGGGGTTAATTCAGACCCTGGCAGGATGCCCTCCACATTATCCTTGATAGTCTATTACACACCAACACAGACACACTCTACATACACACACACACACTCACACACAGACAAACTGGCGAGAATCTGTCCTGAGCGCTCTTTATCTTGCACTCTCTTGTGTGTTTCATTTTCAAATCTCTCTCTTCATCCTGAGTCCACCTTCCTCCCTGCCCCCAGCCAAGGTCCACCTCTCTCTCCTTCTTTGTCTCCCCTCCGTGACTTGCCCTCGCTTGTCCTTGCCTTTCTCGACCCGCATCCATTATCGGTCTTTCATTAGACCCCTCTCACTCTCTCTTTTTCTCTCACCTGGCCTTTATCCCTTTAGTTTATCATTCCTTTCACCTCTATCTCTGTTGACCTCTGTGTTTATCTGTAACGTGTTCTCTCCAACATGGCATCCCTCTCTCTCCCTGGCTCTCTCTCTCTCTCTCCCTCTCTCTCTCTCTCTCTCTCTCTCTCTCTCTCTCTCTCTCTCTCTCTCTTGTTCTCCCACAGGGGTGTCAGATGGCCCCGCCAGTCAAGATGCTTCCGCTGGCGGTTGAACTAGGTGGAGAGAAACCTGAGCCTTATGGCGTGCCATATCACCTCCCCTCCACTATCCATGCCTCTGCCTCTCTAAAATCACAAGAGGGCTGCATCCTCCGTGTCCCAGATGAAAACGCCCTAACACCCGTTAGACCAGGGACATGGCTCCTGCTTTGGTTGAGACCTCGAGCTGCGCGCCTTCGCCGCCGCTTAGATTAGACGTATACACAGGTTCAAGTAGAAGATTTTTGCCACCAATTTGCATATTGTAGAGGGTTAAAAAACAAAGTAGGGAAGTTAACTTTTCCCTTTTTTTTTTACTCTATGGCTTTTTAAGGAGAAGGCATGGGGAAAAACACAGCACTTCAAAGACACACTGGGGAAAATGGGGGTGTGATCCAGGAGAAAAAGAGAGAGAAATAAAATGTCAGAACACCGAAATGTGAGCACAAAAGAACTACTGCAACTAAAAATAGAAAGAGAGAGAGAGAGAGAGAGAGAGAGAAAGAGAGGTGCGGGAGACTTTGAAAAACGTAAAAGAGCGCGGGGTCCCCGAACGCAAAGTCACTCAAGCTGAAGCAACACGGAGAGGAGACTGTAAGTGCAAGTGATTTCTGGGACTCCAGAGATGACAATGTGAAACGTAGGCAAACACGCGCTGGCCCGGCACGGGGAGCCAAAAACAGTGCAGTCCGATTGGCAAGGTGCGGAGAGCACCGCGACGTCCACACAGCGGAGTGATGGACGCCCGGAACCTTCGGAGCAGTAGGAACGAGTGTGCGAGGTGGGAGGGAGAGTGGAGTTTACACAGCAGCAGCCGCCGCGCACAGTGTCACGGCACGTCGTGTCGGCAGGCTCCTCCACCTGTGGGTGTGTGAGTTACGAGCGTGTCACCGCACATTCTCCCACAAACACTTCGCGGTACTCCCCCACCCCACCCCCCAGTATTGTGTGTGTCTCTGAGTGTCGTTCCTGTCTCCTGGCCCCTCCAGCCACCACCGTCCCTCTGCACACCTCTACCAGGATACACCCTAATGAGAGCACCACGTTCAGTGGCTCTGCCAGATGGGAGCCTCCAGCCCATTAAAGGGCAGACACCCGGCCCACTGGACGTGAGGCCGGGCTCCTCCGAGCACGCCCGCGGATAGACGAGGACAACGCAGCACAACAAGAGGCTGAGCGAGGGGTGCAAATGCTCACAAGAGAGCACTGGAGATGGAGCCATTAGCGGGGCTCTGTGAATAGACCATCCCATTAGGGAACTGCTCGTGTGAGGAGTCCGGGAGGATATGAAGACGCACGCACGCAGGCCGTGAATCATGTGGCTGCTCTCGTCTCTGCTGCCGCAGCGGAGCACGGTGTGTGGTCAGCTCTGCACAATGAATGGCTGGGGGCTGACCAAGGGCTCTACAGGCGTGGATGTTTCATAAGGGCCCGCCTTGTTTTCTGTTTGGATGAGATGGCTCCTTCCAGGGGTGACACGGACCCTCTACCGCCCACACAAACAGCAGTCACTGCCAGAGTCTTTTTTGTTGCTGCCGGCGCTCCTGACTGTTTAACTCCCGGTGCTGTTTCGTCCTTTGGCCATGTCTCAGGCACCCTTACCACGCCACTGTGTGTTTAGCCTGGGGTAGGTGACAGCTCACGGATGGTGGAGGAGTAGTGTCTTCAAGGTGGGCTCTTCTCGTCTCACACGTCCTTCTCTCAGGTGTGTTGAAATCTTGGGCCGAGGACCTAAAAGAGGGAAATCTCCAGCAAACACGTCAATAAAGAATTAAACCAAACTACCCCCAGGCATCCATTGCAAAAAAACAAAAACAAGGCCTCATTCAAAAATAAACCGGAAAAACTGAGAAAGAACCCGTAGTGAAATTGCAAACACTATCACAAAGCTGAGTGATGGAGTTACATTACTCTATTATAGATAACTACATTTCAGGTGTGTGTGTGGGGGGGGGTGTGAAAGCAACAGAGAGGTACTATCAGAGGCGTTATGTCATTCCTGTCAGAATACAAAATGGCAACAGAACATTAAGAGTGTGTGTGTTTGTATGTGCGTGTGTGTGGTCGGACTGCTAGGACTACTTTTTTGCAGCACATCTACCACGTGCTCAGAGTGAACAGTAAAGCGCAGAGGACCAGATACGTTTTTCATCGGGAATCGCCCACGACTTGGTGCTGAGCTCATCCATGAGCTTGGCCTGTTAGCGCTTGTGTGCGAGTGAGTGTTATTTTCCTCTGCAGTCCGGCCTGGAAAAACAATCACATTCCCCTGCCCCATCTGAAACAACAGGCCTGTGATCTCCACACACTCGCTGAGGGAAAGAAACACATTCAAATGGAAGGGTCTGGGAGAAATAAAATGGCAGCTTCCGATTTAGACTTAGCGTTTAGTGTGCTTAGGGCCTTTACTAAAGGAAGGGGGAATTGGTAACGGGGGAACAATTTTAAAACAAAGGGATTGTTAAATGAGGACATAACGTGAACCAGAGTTGTTGAGAAGTGTGTGTATGTGTGTCTTTGTGTGTGTGTAAGTAAGAATGAGGACACCCTTCAGTCAAGGATTCTGGGAGAAAAGAGGTGGTTAACTAACTCAGCGTCTCCTTCTATTGGCTAATGAACGTGGACAGATGCTCCGACCGCCTCGGTGGCAGACAAGACGGGTTTCCACGCAGAGGGCAGGATGAGGACAGAGCGATTCGGCCAGAACAGAAAGTACCGTGATGGCCGGGAGGTACGCCAGCCCCAAGCACAGGTAACTGGTGAAAATGTGATGTTTTCATGGCGACATTTCGTAACCCAAAGCCGGCTCAAAGGCACGAAGCAAGGAGCAGTGAATACAAAAGGACAAACGCAACACATGACTTTAATACTGAACCCAAAACACGATAGAACCTTATCAAACACAAGAACACAGGTCCCCGCAATGCCACAAACTTCACACGCAGAGACACATTTAATCGAACCGAATCGTTAGCAAAGAAATCCCGGTGTGTGATATTCCAAGTCTCCAGAATAACCTGTCCTTGCCTTAATGAGACCACGGACACCAGGACTTTGGGACGGCGATGCTAAGAGGTTCCACGGGGATCGTCCCCTCACTGTTGACACGGTGCGGTACGTGACGGGCGGCGAACGTGGCGACGCTCCAGCGCCTCCGTGATCCTCCTAATGATCCTCTGCCGTCTCCCCGTCAATCCTCTCTCTCCATAACGATGTGTTCGGAGGAGGGATTCTGCGGCTCAGCACTACCGAGGAGCTGAATTTCAATGGTGCCGGCCCCGTGAAGGTCATCCCTGCTGGCCCCGATAGGGAAACGGCTGGAGCAGAGTGAAGAGGGGCCGGCACTGCTGGCTGACCACGGTGGATGATAGGTCCCACAGGGACAGAGAGTAGCTCGCCGGAGGTGGAGAGATTAAGGGGTTCACAATCTGCGAGGGGTGACGGTGCGGGTGGGTTCATTTCTTTCTTTATTTCACCCGGAGGTTTGTATCGGGGCACTCATTCAGTACAGAAGAAATGTCGGGGTGGTTTTGTGCGGCCAAGCCTGGTCCAATCTGCAGACGGCACTATGGAAAGGAGCTTTGCACTTTCAGGCGTGCTACAGTGTTACCTTTGACGTCCTTGGATGGTAAACGGGAGTTCGCTTAAGTGACAAGAGAAAAGATCTCGATGGAATGTGTGCACAATTCTCATCGTCGGTTATCCTTTATGACACATGATGGACATGTCCTTCAGCTACCGACGTGGATAAGACACCGCACCGTGTTATCGAGGTAGCGAGTGATTAAAACTGCGGGACGGTAGGAACGGGATGGAAGGAATCCGTCTAGGCACAAACCACGGCCTCTTTGCGCCGGGCCTCTTTCCACATCCGTGTGTAAACAAAGGCGAAGAGAATGGGTATGCATTAGGACATGTGGATATGGGATTGAACAAGTGTGTGACGCGCAATGCAGTGCCGATTCATACGACCATCACCACAGGCGCACACATGAGCTCAGACCCGCACAGAGAGAGAGAGAGAGAGAGAGAGAGAGTACTGTTACAATAGAGGGACCGGGTGTGCTGAGCCTGTGAGGGAGCCGGCAGCTTCCACTGTTTATGTGATACATCATTCAACCGTACATGTGTGTGCGCGCGCGCGTGTGTGTGTGTGTGTGTGTGTGTGTGTGTGTGTGTGTGTGTGTGTGCGTGGGTGAGTGTGAGTGTGTCGGGGGACGGGGTCACAGAGCTAATGGATAGTGGAGCTGTGGAGACTCAAGTAGGATTAGCCTCTTGTAATTAACCAAACCTGGGACTCTCACTTATCCCCTTGGTTGGGAGCCCTGTCTTTATGAACACGTCCAATACCCTCAGCTAGACCCCATATGGTACACCAGCCCTGACCAATCCTAAAAGCCCATTCTAGCTGGGCCAAGCTAAACCAATACCGTTTGTACTGTTACCCGTGGTACGCGAGAAGGACATAGAGTCACACAGTGCTTGCAAAAGTGTTTTCCATTACATTACACATTGTTAGTGTGTGTGTGTGTGTGTGTGTGTGTGTGTGTGTGTGTGTGTGTGTGTGTGTGTTTGTCAGCGCATGCACTCACGTGCGTGCAGAAACAGTTAGACAAGACCACACATTAGCCCACGGTGGATGTCTGACTCTTAAAGTCATAAAATATTCATCCAGCGCTCTGGTTGAGCCTCCTCCCCGCCACATTCCTCCTTGATCCCGGTACCTCTGAGTGCCTCTGGCTTCCTGACTGCAGTAACAACCGCCCAATCAGTCCTGGTTTATCTAACAAAGCACAGTTTGCCCTGCCTTGTTTGACTGGGCCTCGGACCAAGCAGCCGCCACTTCCAAAGCGCTTTCCGGCCACAAGGGAGGAGCTCTGTCCGCCTCCTGCACTGGAGCTCATGCTCATGGTCTGTCAACAACTCCCAGGCTCTGTTTAGAGCTGGGAGTCATCTGTGGAGACTTCTGGCAATTACCTATGGTATGCTGTCTGCTGTGTGAGTGGTGTGCATGTGTGTGTGTGCGTGTGGGTAGGTCTGTGTGGGTGGATGTGTGTTAGTGTGACTTTCTCAGACTAGATGTTTCTTTGTTTAGCCAGGAAGTTGGCCATGTCTGTTCAGGTCTCATTATCTGTGAATTTTGAAAGAGAGACCACAAGCACCTCCATTCAGTCCATTAGTGTTTTCTACAACAGGGGGGGGGGGGGGGG
>JAVQJS010126460.1:0-17978 GCA_036024795.1 Galaxias rostratus | reverse complement strand
CGTAGCTTTTTCGGGCTATGCCCGGCCGGGCTCCGTGGCAAGCCCGGCCACCAGGCGCTCGCTGACGGGTCCTCCTCCTGGGCCTGGCTCCAGAAGGGGACCCCGGGCTTCCTCCGGGCCAGGTACCTTTTCCTCTCTTTGGTTTTTCCATAGGGGTTTTTTTCATTCACCACAAAGAGAATTATCTTTTGCGTAATGATTTCACATTATGAAAAAAATATTTTACAAACAATTTTGAAAAACAATGTGAATCTCACACCATGCAGAGAGAGCAACAAACACACTAAATCTACCTCTGGAAAAAGAACATCCATAACGAATTGGATTTTGTCACAAGATTTTGTGTGTGCTGTCCAAAATCGAAATTAGGCAACTGTACATTGCACCAACTTGCTCTTTGTCTTCAATGTAAACCGGCACATCAGTCTTGGCGTTTCACTTGAAAGATTTTTTCAAGCCACTTGGATCTCTGTGGGCCGCAGATGATGTCATAGGAGCTTTGAAAACCATCTCTTCGCTGTAGACTGTACAGTCCTGGACATCTCCAAACTCAGCCTCATGATTACTAAACAGGGAGTCTAGAACGAGAATCTCTCTAGCTTCAGTACCTATTAGAGACGCATAAACATAGGTTAGGAAGTTAGTATATTAAGTTTTAGGACAATTCATTTTACATTTTCCTTACGATTTTGGGGTGAAAAAAAACCCTCTGAAAGGCTTGTAGAAAGCAACAATCCTGCAATATGATTCCTTCATTTTCAAATGTCTTAGGTAAATGTTAGATAGCTTAATTATGGGCCTCATGCATGCAACAAAGACAAACAATTTCAATTAAATTTGTATTTTAGCAATAAGACCGGGACCCAGCCGAGGATAAGCAGTAGATAATGGATGGATAGATTTTAAATAAGGAAACATTACCTTGTACCTCCCTATGGTCAGCAATAACAGATAAAGTGCCATATATTGTCTTAATCCTCTCCTGTGCTACTTACTGATCACTTGAACACCTGTGGCAACTGACACACCCGATGTCTCTTTTGGCTCTGAATTACCTTAGTGTGAAAAACACAAACTATTAGTACATGATGACATCTGTGTCAAGTTGTATTTGGTACAAAATGAAAAAGAACTACGGCAGTAGTCCCAAGATTACCAATTACAGCCTGGTGGCTTATGTTCATCACTACTTCTCCCCAAGAGACTGTTTTGAAGGTCTCTCCTCTTCTAATGTTTTTCTGACTGTTGTGGTGGTGGACGATGCTTCTCATAAGGAAGAGCTGGGTCGATGGAAGCATCTTATTTAGAAAGTAGTTGTTTTTTCTTAATTTGCTCATTAACTGCGTCTCAACCTGACTTTTCACTTTCCCACCAATTTGGACTACCAGGTCTAACTTGCGGAGAGCATCCCCTTCGTCCTTTGAATTGTCCTCATGGAATTTGTCACCGAGGCAATAGTGCTCTGCTGAGCCTGTGATTGGGTGGCCATGAGTGTCCGGGACTTCTTTTTTAACATCGAGCCATGGCAAGACAACCTTCAGCTTACCCTCCTTTGCCATATTTATGATCTCTTTCGTTGGGTCAGCTAGTTGACCTTCGTGTGGAGTAAAGGTCAACCTCTCCGGAGAGCGAAGGTTGGTATGTGTGGCTAGATCCCGTGCAAAATTACAGATAACTATATTTGGTATGTGTTTCAGTGAAAGGAGGACATCAGCAAAATCTCTTGGACTTTCTGCACGCAAACAGCATTTTGTGCTGTACACAACTCCACAAGGGCACATGACAACAGCCCATCCTCCTGGAACAGACATTAATGTCAGGCAGCAGTCATACACATACAACAGCCTACAAAGATAAAGTCGTAGTCAAAAACATCAAAACACAAGCATTTGTATTTCACCTGAGACGCCCCTGATTTTTTCAAATACTTTGTCATAAGTCTGTCTAGATTTCATCTTGGACGAAAGCCTTTCTAGGAGTTCATATTTGGAGCCAATGGAATTGACACCACATTCCTTGCATAGTTTCCTTATCACGGATACCTGCAAAACATACCAAAAGCGAGTTCCAACAAAACAAAACCTCATGTCCAACTATGCCTAATGCACCCTTGATACCATTTATCTACCTTTTGCTTAAGAAGCTCATTCTTAAGCCTTTCTTCAGAGACAAGGATTTTGCAAAACTCAGCTTTTTTGGGTGGGTGGATTTTCTGAAACTCTGTGTTGAGGCATTGGCTCGACCTCCGTGTATTTCTTCCAATCCAGGGTGCCCACAGGTGATAGCTTGGGTGGACATTAAAGGGATTGTCGCTCTGCCCTGAAACAACAAAAGGGAGAGCATAATGTCAGCAAAATGTTTAGCCAAACACACAGCTTAGAAGATGTTCAGAGGAAGCACATGAAAGCACGACATTACTTGTTACAAACCCACGACCAATCATTTGCAGGGTCAGTTTCTCCCAAAACTCATCCATATCCACCTCCCCATTGAAATCCTCCGGTGGTGGTTTGATGTCACTCACTAATAACAACCAGTAAGGCAAAGCATTAACAAGATATCGTTAAATACTTGCGTGCCGTAAATATGCACAAGCAGTGTCAAATCACCAGGAACGTCGTATTTGTCCAAAAAACAGAATACCAACATGTCCATGGCAACATACTTACACGACATGTTGAATGGTCCGTTTCTGTGGAGAGTCATGATTACAATGGGCGGGTGATCCCCACACGTCACACAAGAGTATTCGTACTCGTGATTCGTGAGTGCCTCAAAATGAAGATAGGCTTGGAGCACTGTCGTGGCTGGAGGAAACGGTTCCCCTATGGTGAGCTCCAGACATTCAACCACCCTCCCAACTGCGGTATGGACCTACAAGTCCATAATTAATAAATATCTATAAATACATACATCAATCCATCAATACATACTGTAAATAAATAAAATCTGCATGCTATTCATAAACCTTGCAAAGCACAATTGTCATTGGTAGTCGAAAAAGATTCAAAAATAATACCTGTAGCATGTTACGAAGATGTAAGCATAGGGAGAGGTCAAGAACGACACTGTCATTAAAATTGTGCAGGCCATCTTTCCACTCCTGATATCGGTAGTGAATTCCACATTGGTGGCAACGTCTTGAGTAGGTGGCCACATCTAAAATACCCAATGTTACAAAATTAAGCCACACCACAACAATGCAGGAAATATTCATTTGATAGCTGGTGTCAGATATTTATTCATTTATATTTTATAGACCCTTAAAAAATATACTGAAATAAAGGGTGTGAACTTACCATGGATAATTCTGGTGTTGGTGAGAATTTTGGCCTTTGACGTGATTAGCAAAGGATCTGATAGGGGTACATATCCGACACATCTCTGGCAGGTAATCTCTTCAGGGATTAGGCTGCACGGGTATATGTGTGAAAATGAAGGCAGACGCAGGTGGTCAGGAAGAGTTGCGGGGATGGTCTTATTGTTCAGAACGTACCGAATCATAGATTCCAGCTCCTCTGTCGGGGGGTACGGTGGGCCTCCGCCATCTGCACCATCGTGAGCTCGACTGGTCAGATCTGTGCTTTGGACTGTCCTAAAGCGTTGGTGGTGAGGCTGGAAAACGTGCCATTTAGCATGTTTCCTCTCCAGGTGCTTCCTTAAGTTTTTTTTTTGAACGGTAATTTGACAATGGGGGCATTGTGTCCTAACAATTGTGTGGCGCCGTGGCTGAGGAGGCACAGAGGATGTACTGGCAGCTAAGGAAGGTGGCACACCAGGAACGATGGTTGACATTCTGGCGCTCAAAGGTGGCACATCAGGAGCAGTGGTTGGCATACTCACAGCCAAGGGTGGTTTGCGCATCTTACAAACTTTGAGATGGCCCACAAAGTTGTCATGCCTCAATATTGTTGTGGCACAATAAACACAGTGATAGTGTAGTTTTGCCTTACAACCCAGACCACACCTGTGTATTGTATAATCTGAAAATAAACAAACGCACACTCTGTTACTTGTATTATTACATCAGGTGATCAGTTTCATGTTTCAGAAAAGAAGAAAAAAAACAACATGGCCTGAAAATCTTGAACTTGTCCACGTTTGAAGGAAAATAAAACAAACACCATAATTTTAACTACGGCATGATGTCAACATCAACAATCCAATAATACACTACTCCAAACAATAATCATTTACACACAATGCTACCTTCATGGACAACTGCCCTCGAAAAGTGAAGTTGAAGATGAGTCAGTAATTTTCCTTCCTTTGTGGGTTTGAAAAAAGAAGTTAAACAGAACGGACAATGGTACAGGGAACAGCAGGAGGTGCATCTCTTGGAGGCTGGTAAATCGCGACCTCTTCGAATTGTTATGGGAGTTGTGGAACCTGAAGAGAGACCACAATTTACGTCAGGACACAAAAGCCATACATTCAATCTCATTTATTTTGAAAATGTTAAGTTAAATTTGGGGGTGTCCAGCCACAAGCAGAACAGGACTAGAAGCTGATTTAAGAATTGTTTGCGTTGTATTTTTTCAATACCAAAATAATACAAAATGCATAAAGCATGTAAACATACATTTAGAGAGATTAACATACATAGACCTTATGTAAATACGACGTTGGTGTGCTTAAACATACCTAGAATTTACTCTAATGCTGATCCTGAATCAATGTGGAGCATGTTACAAAGTGTAAACGGTCACAGGAAAATCTTACCTGAAGAGGCCATCTCATTCATGAAAGCTAGATACAGAAAATAGAAGATAAGTACATATGAATGGGACGGGGTAAGAGAGATATCTACGAGGGGTGGGGGTTTAGATAGGTCTACTGTAGAGATTTTACTCCCAACATATACAGCCAATTTACAAAATGTTAACAGATAAAGTTGTAAACAGTATTGTCATAGTTAATAAAAATACTATGTTTGAGAGGAATGATGCAATGTGCAACTTCAAGCATTGAACCTACTAGAAATTTTGTAATAACACATTGCTATCGACCCTAATTGTTTCTTTAAATAACCGTACGTATGGGGATTACTAAACAATAATATTAAAGCACCCAACAAATGGGGATTGCAGAACATCAATAACTAAGCCATGCCATTACATACCTCGCGTAGCTTCTCGCTTTGCTGCAATAAGTCTAGTAGCTTACTAAACAAGACCGAGAAACTTCTTAGCGAATGTGATAGTAGCGAATATTTGCGCTTGGCGTATATCTGCCTGTGCTCTAGGTCTGCAGCCCACCCCTTTGAAAAAAAAAAAGGTTGGCGCACCGCATGCGCAGAACACGTCACGCCAGAGGACCCGCTGAAATTCAAAGTTTGAAAGAGAGAAACGTCAGACAATAACTTGGAATTTGAACCTAAAGTTTTCTTGCTCAAACTGCCGTAAATTGTGTAGTTCGGAAATTATTTCGTGTTAACACTTACTGGTACCCTCTGACCCACGAATTTTCAATAGGGTAAGAGCATAGATATACGTTTAAGTCGTGATTCTTCAGTCACATAAATTCTGACATTAGAAATGGCTACACAGGGTGGCCTAGTTACTCACTTGGTAACAGTTAGCTAGCATGCTAACTCGACGTTACCTTTTCCAGCCGATGTAAATCTAGTCAACTTCAGTTGACAACCATGGCTATCTTTTCATAAAGTGTTGCGTAATAGGGTAGCTAGACTAAACTAACAAACTAACGAACTAATTGTGCAACATGTATGCCAACCTGTGCGTGATGGCTTCGACAGTTGTAAAAAATATTGCCACGGTTAACGTTAGCAAACCGAGAAAACTTTATTGGTAACTTGTTAACTTGTTTATTGGTTAATCAGTGCTAGCTGGTCATTTGTTTTAAACGTTAGCTAATCTTAACCAAAATCACTATGGAAACTCAATATTTGTTTATTCAACAATAGTGGCACGGACTTATGATGGATGACACCAGCAGTGGGACCTCAGCTGCCCTAAAGAGACAGAGAGAGCCCCTTTCTGATGCCGAGGACAATGTCATTTTTTCCGCTGGTATGTATCTGCATGTATAATTTATCTTGCCTGTGTGCCTTTCTGTCAATCAGTCAACTTATATAATTCTCTTTGCCTGTAGTAAATACTGTACAAGCTTATTGCTTGAGTGTGCTCAGTTGAATCTCTTACTGAGCTTCTATTAAAACTAACATATTCAATTCAAATATGCTGTCACTATTACACTCTTCCATCTGTTTGTTAGATTTCAATGACAGCCAGAAGCGGCGACGATTGGATGTAATTGGCCAAGAGAATCGGAGCCCCAAACCGTCTTCTTTTAGTCGCCAGGCAGAGCTTGACGTCAAAGGGGACACTCCTAACATCGTGTCGGTTCGTTCTAGAGTGCAGCAGCTCACTCAATATCGTGAGGGTAAGGGTCACCTCCAAGTTATGACTAATATGCAGCAAATAAGCAGACACTTGGAACAGGACGCTTATACAGAAGAACCTATGAATTGTAGCCATTATACAGTACAGTCTATTAATGTGTGTGAAGCACAGTGGTGCATAATAAAAAATAAAAGTAATACATTGGTTTATACTGAGGTGTGTCAATCTTGGCTACCGCTGTCTGGTTAATTCACCTAAGAATATATATGTTTGATCTATTGTGTGTCAGGAGGCCCACTTCTGGCCCAGAGGTGTCTGTCGGATCCAGGGTCCGACACACCGTCCATTATCATCCAGGACAAGACCTTCAAAGAACACCTCCTTGGTGGGAAAAGCTATAAACATGCGCACACATTGTCTACTATACCACATCCTTTCTAACACCACACACATTCGAGTTGTTGTATCCCAGCCAATGTCTCTGAGAACACATCTAACACTTTGTCTCTTTGTTGTTCATTGAATGTGTTAATGGCTGCTAACAACTCTAAACCGCCAGTGTGACTCATTTCTTAAGCGTAACTCATCAAATGGGATGTATCTCTGTGCATAATAGGCGAGGTCGAGTTCAGCCAGCGAGTGGAGCGTTTCAGAGCGGCTAACCTCCAGCCCAGCCCTGCTCGTACCCCCAACCCTGCCAACCCCAGCTCTCTGACGTTGTCCAGTGCTGTCACCTGCATCCAGCAGAGACTGCAGGGCAGCACCACACCCAGTTCCAAACAGGCCTCCCGCTTAAGACAGGTCAGCCTTTTACCTTTGATATTTCTATTTATTTCCCAAATAAAGCTATATTTGAAGTAATACAATTGGATGACCTGCACATTTCAGAGCATTGCTACCTGATGTGCTGACCGTCAGGTAGTAATGTTCTGCGTATTATTCTAGGGGCTGATCTTACAGCACCATTGAATGTACTGCGGTTCAGTGACTCTGGCAAAGTATGCTGAACTTAATAACATGTAGCAGCATACTCGAATGTCACTCAAGTTGAGTTCTTTGAATTTTGTTGCATTTTTGTCCAGCAACCTCTTGATCTATCATCTATTTGACCAATTAGGAGAGGGATGAGGAGCTCCGCCTTTTGTGTTCCCAGCCGATCAGTGACAATGCCTGGCTGAAAAGAAGCATGTCCGACCCGTCATTAAATGAGGTATGTTCAATGTTGACGGCCCTTTTGTTGTCGTTCTCAGCATGTAGCTTGGAGACCGCCACATTTGCCTTGTCCTATAGGTTAGGTCAGGACCAGGTATGTGAGTTTTAGATTTCCAAAGCCGTGCTATTTATATCATGAAAGACGAATGACAATTACCCATTGTCTGCGATTTGGGAATGAAATCACAATACAAAACATGCATGCAGTCCGTGCATGTTCTTCACATACAGTACCTATAGCATCTGTGGTTGTCAGCAGTTCAGGATCCCCTTTGGCTCTTGCTCCAAGCACCTCCCCAGTAGAAGCAGCAGGAAGATCCAGTGGCCTCCGCTACAGCCGTGGGATGTGAGTCTGCCAGCGTTACAGTGGAATACTCTGACACGCAGGAACACCAAATGGGATGGTTCAGTTTCACAGGCTGCGTTTGGGAATGACCGGAAACCTTTCTTTAACTACCTTTGACCGCACTTTCACTCTTCACCCCGTGGGCACAATGTCTTGTGAGGTCGAGGCCCGGATGCAAACCTGGATCTTTCTAATGGCACACGAGTGGTTGGCTTCTGGTGTTCTTTAGGACGAACACAGTGATTCACTTTGTCGAATTAGTCTAGACGACCACTGGTTATGGTCATGGACAAAGTTATCTTTGTAGCTCATTGGTTTTGTTCTGTGCCTCTGTTTGTCCTGCAGGTAGACGGTGATGAAGACGATGGACCTTTCCCTGCAGGTCTCTCAGCAACAAAAGATGGCAGCTTCACCCAGGCCCTTGTCTCTGGCACTGGAGCTCCCGACGCTGCTGATGACACACTAGGCAGACAGTGTGGTGAGTCTGCCATTACATTAGCCATTATTTAGCTAGCGACTTCTTACTGTCGGGCAAGTTCCTCACGGTTTGCTGGGAGTTATAGCTATGGCAGTGCATGTCAGCAGCAGAACACCCTTAATTTGATGTTGCTGGATGCTCGTGGTAATTCTAATTCTGATATCCGTTAGGGGAGAGTTTGCTGTTGTAGGTTGTGCCTGACGAGACTTTGAACTGTTCAACAGATGAGAGCGCGGCTAGTAAGTCTGCCTCCGTTCCTGCCCTCGCTGCGGACGGGGACGGGGGCACGGCGACGACCGAACGAGACGAGAGGGAGGAGGGCAGAGAGGCAGTGGAGGAGCCGGAGGGGGCGATGGACACTGAGTCTGAGCCGAGAGTAGGTCCTGTGCTGGAGGAACCAGAGGAGCGTAGCCAGCGGTGTTCCTCTGTGAGCCAACAGGCAGAGGAGGGGGCCGAGGTATTTCAGGGCCAGAGCGAGGCCGAGAAAGAGCGGCGCGGCAGCGTAGTGGGTTCCCAAAGGGCGTCGGAAGACGCCCCTGGTAGCGTGACTAAGACGTCCGGTCAGAAGGAAAATCCCAGGGATGTGACCGTATCTCCTTTGAGCGAGGAGCTCCGAAGCTCCTCGGTTTCGGAGAGCAGTGAAGAGGGTCGTGTGAAAGAAGACAGGCTAGAGAGTGGCTCTCCGTCTCAGGTCGACGTTTGGGAGGGGATGGAGTCCGATGAGGAGCTCACAGCGCTGGGGTCCGATCTGAACGGGGAGCCTTCTCCCGGGAGCCAAGGTAGTGATGGTGAGCGTGGAGGAGAGGTGGAGTCTCCTTCACCCAGTCAACGTTGGGTAGTCAGCCCTTTGTACGAGGTCCTGGGTGACAAATCTGCTCTGGCTGTGACAGCTAAGGTCCTGGACAGTCTTTCAACTCGTCAAGATAAAGGCCTCAGTCCCGATGAGCTTGCCGTTAATGATCTAGAAAGTTCTGATGCAGAGAGAATCCTCTCCTTGGCTTGCTCGGGACCGCTGGTCAAAGAGTTCCCCTCCTGTGCCTCAGATTCAGACCTGACTGACATAGGGGAAGTAGAGACCGACAACACATGGCAGATTCAGTCTAGCACAGCGAAAAAGAGCCAGGGAAACCAGGGGGTTGCTACCAGAGATTTGGGTCAGCATGCCGCTGACCTCCACAAAGAGACAACCAGTAACCCAGGCTCAGTTCAGCTAGAAATAGGTCGCGGAACGCAGAGTGACTCTACAGAACAGCACGATGCGAAGGTGGTTGGCATAGAGAAGACGAGGCAACAAGTCACTGCTGAAAGCACAGACCCGGAACACACAGCGATGGAGATTCAGCCAGAGGAGAGGCAGACCGCTGTGGTTGAGAAGCACAGAGCACCAGCCAGTGGAGATAAAAGGGACCAGATAACTGCGCAACATAGCGACGGGGGGGAGGCAGGGCTAGCCACGAGGGCGGGAGAAGAGGAAGGCGCTACCGAGGAGAAACGGCCTGAGAGCCGATGTGGGGGCCCAAAGACGGTCACCTTTGTCCTGAAGCCGGAGCTCATAGACGGTTCGGACTTGGACACCTCCACCGAGTCCAGGGCAGAGGCTAGTCTGTCAGGTGAGATGACTGTCAGGAACGCATGGGGCTGCGGGCACACCTGTCAGGCAGGTGAGACACGGGGTGTGGAGTTCAGGCTGAAGCGGTGAGGAAGTGGAGCTGGGAGTGGAGTGGGTATGTGTGTAGAATCTGGTGAACACTTTGTCAGCATAGGAAGACCGTGGTGTACGTGGTTATGGGGCTAGCGTAGCACATGCGTTAGAAAACACTCTCAGCGATTGGGTTTTGATCTCGGCACACAGTTTGGACCGCCACGTTCTATGCTACCGCGCCTTGGGCTCTACCTTTAATACGCTGTCCCCTTTTCCCCGAGCGAAGAGGCTGACGCGAGCGGCCACGACGAGACCAACACGGCCGAGATGATCGACCAGATGTTCGAGGAGGTGCTGGAGGCCGCCGGCCAAATGGCTGAGAAGGGCGAGGAGGGAGGCGGCGCGGACGAACACGACAGCGGCATCGTCCCGGGCTCCGGGGAGAAGAAGATGAAGAAGAGGGAGCGACAGGAGGAAGAGAGGGCATGCGAGGGGACGAAGGAAGAGGAGGATACCAGCGGCGATGAAATGCTGACCTTCCCTCGGTGCGGGATTCTCTCTCCCCTCAGCAAGTCTGTGGAGACGGTCGTCACTCCTATGGTGAGATGGGGCTTCCTCGGGTCTCTGATTCCATTCTATCCAGTTTGTTCATGTTCTGATGGTGTGCCGCTCTCCCCTTTAGAGACTGGCTGCCGGTCAGCTGTCCAACACTCCGTCACTGCTGTTGTCCCCTGACGACGACGTGACCCCCTGTCCTGCCGACTCTGCTCCACTCTACAGGTAAGCACCGGCACTGCACCTCACTAAATTATCGTGTGGAATTCCCTTCACCAGTCGAACACTACAGTAAAGCTCATGCAAGCACAGGCAAACCAGCATCGAGCACTCAGCGTCGTTCGGAGTGAACAAGAGGTTTCTACTGATTGTTGACAACTCTTTCATTGACAGCATCGATGCCTACCGAACGCAAAGGCAGAAGAAGCTGCCGGCCATGCAGAGTGTGACACCTAGCGTCCAGAGGCGGGGCCAAGAGAAGTCCCGCCCCCAGCCCTCGGTCAACACCAAGGAAAGGATTGCGGTATGTTGGACTGAACGTTAAAGTTCTCTTGTCGTTGTTTGGCTGTTGCTACAGCGTGCATTCCACTGAATGATGTTTTGGGCTGGATGGTATTGAGGTCTTTTGTAATTGGCTAGGGGCTAAATGAGGAGGCGGGTAAGCTGCAGACGGTGATCAGCCAGACTCTGCAGGCGCTGAGCTGCTGCACAGACGAGGGCCACGGACGAGGTTCAATGGAAGAGGCTGAAGCAGAGAAACTCCTGCTGGTCTCCTGTATGTACTCTGCAGCCACTGTCAATTACCCGTGAATAAGTGACCTTTCCTTGTTTTTGGATGAATGAAAAAAAACTTCAACTTGTTGCCTCTTTTTTTTTTTTTTTTTTTTTTTTTAGCTGAAAAGCGCTCAGCTCTGTTGTCTGAAGTGGCCCGACTGAAAGAAACGGACTCAGTGGAGCCGGACGAGAGCGACGGGGACTACATTGCCCAGCAACCCTGCAGAGGCACTGTTGGCATCAGCCAAGTCCAGCTGCCACTCAAAGTGGAGTTTGTTTGCTCCTCCCGCAACCGCACAGGTGATGCATTCTATTTCATGATTTTACAAATAAGATGAAAAGTATTAACATGTACATATACAAAAATTACGCGAGAGCAAGATTTCTTTAGCTAGCTAAAATTTTTGTTATTGTGTTCAAGATAAAACTTGCAACTTCTGCAACTGCAAAGGTGCATAGAGTAGTTTGTTGTCATGCCAATGTAAGAACATTTCATGCAATTTAATTGAATAAGAAGTAGTCCTATAAATAACATTACCTGTTAAAAGAATCCTACCCTCCTCTGCTGGCCACCTTTGGACAGATGGCAATGTTACACCACTAAGGAGTAAGGATTTCTTAGTCAAGGAAGCAGAAAATGTAATTACTAGTGTCTCACTACCAGTTTATTTTCCTTTCACTCCCTCTTAAGGTCGTCCAAGTCACTACTTTTTTGTCCTGATTCGCTACGGGTCCTGCAACATTGTGGCCACCCCATTAGCCACTGCTTTGGATGCTCTGAACGGAGACACCATCACCTTCTCCACCTCCGTCACCCTGTAAGTACTGCAGGGTGAAGCCCGTCCCACCTGGGGTGCGGGTGTGCGCTCGATGCACGCGTTGTTCAGAACCAATTAATGACGTTAATGGATCAATCACTTATAAACGCTGGTCTGTTCTGCTTGCCACAACTTACCTACCCAGTGTACAAAACTGAAGAGCCCCACCTCCCCACCTCCTTCCTACAAACACACACACACACTACACCTCCCAAAGATGACCTTCCCTTACCTGAGTCTTTTTTTCAGGCAGGATATCCGTCCCAGCTTTGAGATTGATGTGGAAGTCTACAGTCTGGTAAGCGAATGTATCCATGAGACTACCATATTGTCCATTAGAGGTTGATCCTCCTCTGTGTTTTGGTGCCATCTGAATAGTTTATATTTTATTTGTTTGTTTACCAGTCTCACACTTCGAGCAGCGCTGGCACTGTAGAACGCGGCTCAACAAAGTCTCGGGTATGTGATGGAGCTTAGTTGTTTCGGATGACACTGCATGGTGTAGACGTTATCTGTTCAGTAGCCTTTACCCCATCATTTAAATGTGATTTGAGTCTTGTTTAGAAGATTTTTACACCGGGTATATTTTTCTCCACGCAGCTCACTCCAAGAAAAATCCTTAAAACCATGAAAGTAAGTCTATTATATTAGTTTGTTGTGTCCCTGGTACTGTACGGAAGAGATGCACACATACCATCGTGAAATATGTGAATGACCGTACACCAAATAAACTTTTTTCCCCTTTACTGTGATTGTTCCATCAGAAATCAAACCCCAGTTCAACATGTGAGTAGTTGATTGTCTGTTTCATGTGTTATAGGACTGTATTAGCAAAATACATTTCCTAGATATCCTCTTTCTCGTCAATGCTCCTAGACTACATTGTTGCATCTGCTGTGTTAGCATGTTAACGGTCCCTCTGTTTATACATGTATCTCTCCTGAATGGCCGGGTGTCTCCTCTCACTGTAGCGTCTGCCCTGCCTGCCCTCAACACCAGGCGCTCAAGTAACTTCAGCCTGGTGGGCTCCCACAAGATCACCCTGGCCTCACTGGGACAGAGCAAATTCCCCCTGGATAAGGTATTAGGTCACTGGGAATGCAGCGCGTGTGTCCCACCAGCCCCCCCCCCACACCAAGCGAAGGCTCTCGTCACTCAAAGGGGGGGGGTGAGGCATCACGCCCACTCGGCCGTTCACAGTTGTGTACCTAGCGATGCAGATATGCTGAATCTGTGAGGCACGTGACCCGAACTGCCATCTTTGCACATTCGTGGTCACGTTGAATACGCCCCTGTTTTGGGTCTGTTAGCCACCGTTGCCCTTACAAAGTGCCACGGTTCTCTGTTTTTTGCCCCTTTTCAAATAAAAATGTAATTGTCACATGGGTGGGGTCACTGGTGATGTAATTTATCCATCACTCCCTGTATTCTTTCTCCTTCCTCCCCCCACCCCACCCCCCCCCCCTCTCTCTCTCTCTCTCTCTCTCTCTCTCTCTCTCTCTCTCTCCACTCTTTTTTTTCTTCTCTTTCCTCACTCAGATGAAGTTTGAAGGCAAAATCAGGAGGCTCCTGGGAGATGAGTTTCAGGAAAAGGTTTCACTCTCGCACAGTCACATGCCGCCGCACCGCTTTCACCTCCCTGCTCTCTCTGCTCCTTTTCCTTTCCCGGCATGTCTTCCTGCATGTCTTCCTGCATGTCTTCCTGCATGTCTTCCTGCGGCAATGAGGAAATATGTGTTGGACATTATGACACGCCCTTCTTGAGGTCCACCCATTCGTAGGCTGTTTATTCTCTTGCTGGCCAGTCCTGGGTTTGTCTACAGGCTATTTCATCTTTCACATTTTACAAGATATTGTGTCTTGTAGTTCATCTGTAGAATGTCCTCACTGTCTATATCTGATCAGCTATCTGATATGTGGTCTCAAGAAGTGAAGTCGGATCACTATCGTTTCGTCTCTCGCTTCGTCTCAACAAAGAAGTTGATGTAGACACAATCTTAGCCCGTCTTCATCGAATGCCTTGTAGAAAACGGCATCTAGAGTTCTGAATGTTTCTCTCTCAGCTTGTGTTGTCCATGCACTACAATTGGGTTTCGTACCCTGAAGCGTGTCTCCTGTTCCTCAGGTTCCCTTCCTGTCTCCCCTGGAGGGGAACATCTACCTTCACCTGGACAGCCACGGCCACTCCAACGTCCAGCACCAAGGCTTCCTGGTCTGTCCGCAGCCACCGCTGACTCAGCCTCTGTCCTTAACAAATCGAATAATAATTCAGCTCGTTTGGATCTGAACACGCATCTTTTAGTTGTAGGCTGTGTTGTGACCTGGTTTCCTTTCTGTTCCTCTCTGTGTTGGTCATCTATCCCCAGACTATGTTTGAGGTGATTAACGGCTTCGGGGCGTGGCATCGCCGGTTCTTTGTACTGGAGGGAGAGCAGATGTCCTACTGGAACCACCCCAACGACCGTGGCTCCAAGGTGGGCACCATCCTCTTATCTAACCGGGTCTGTAAGGGCCGGTTTGTTTTCGTTGCTCCGTCTCCACTCTCCCTGCATCGATGGCCCACGAATGATTTTGTTTGCTTACTCTCGTTTTACTTTGTTATAGCTTACAACATTATCCTTTCCTCCTTCCAGCTGCCTGAGGGCAGTATCTCCCTGTCCAGTGCGTCCAGCCAGACCGTTAAGCCTGTCAAGAGGGACTCCTGCGCCCGGCCATTCACCTTTGAGCTGGTCAGTGACCTACAGAGTCAGGAGCCGGATGACCTCAGCACAAAGGCCAAGTAAGATGGTTTGATCTGTTAACGTGCTATTAAACTACCTACTCTTAAAGACGATACTGAAGCGAAACAATGAGATGGGGTGTGGAATCAACAACCACTCCGTGCCACGTCCAGGAAATACACTCAAACCCACAGCGCATGTGAGCCGGCGGCTCGTGTCTACCTTGTTGACTGACCCGACCCTCTCCTCAGGTGCTGGTTCTCCACCGACACCAAGGAGCAGCGCTCCGACTGGACGGAGAAGCTGAACCAGGTGCTGCTGGACCTGCACACCTGGACCAGGCGGGTCCCTGCCCACAGCGACGCCGAGGTGTCCCAGACCACCTCCACCTCCTCCTTCAGCAGCACCATCAGCACCATCAGGGAGAGCACCTTATAACCTGCTCCGTGGAGCTTTAGCGGCCATTGGGAGATTTTTTTGTTTGTTTTGTTTTAGCCTTTTCTCCCATTTAATAGGCACTATTAGTTTTATGGAAATTGGGATTTGTTTTAGTTTGAATTATCTTGGGATCAGATTATTATCATTCTGTCTCTGTTTTTTGCGCTATTAAGAGATTTTGTTTGCGATTTTGAATGGTCAGATTGCTGTTAAGACGGATGTGTCACTTTCCATTGCGTGGCATTGAGCTTTGTGTGGCTCCGTTTTCTGAAGGATTCTATATTTGTGCACTACAAGTCGTAAACTATGTTCTGTAGTTTGAACTAGTTTGGTAAATCACTTTATACATACAGTACTAATGGAATCAATACTAAAGTACACCAAGTTCCTTAACCCTATCTAACTTATCATTCCTATAGGATAGGTGTGTGTTTACGCAATATATGTATCAAATGTATCCATTTGGGAAATTTGCGGGACGATCTCACAAATCTTTAAATAAGTTGATTTGAGTCCCTTTGAGTGTTGGATAGAAACATGTTTGCAGGAAAACAATGCAGTCGCATGTTTGATCCAAGTTTCCTGGTGTTTAGAAAGTGACGACCGCGAGAGATGATCTTCTAGCTTTCAGGGCTTTGTTCCGTTCGGCTATAGAGGGTTTTTAATTCCTTGTTTCTAATTTCCGGGGTGGACTGCACCACAACACCACCTAGAGCTGGCCCGGGTGAGAGCCAGTGACAACTGATTGTTAGAGACCAGGATATGCTACGGCGTGGCATCGATGTGGCCAGAAACGAATCCGCATCCATGTGGCCAGCAACGAAACCGAGGGAGACTGGGGTTCAACCCTCCTAATTGAACCGTGTGGAGAATGACATGAAGAAGCTGCTCTGTGTTGTCTACTCGTTCTGTTTTGTGTGTGCTGGTTTTCTTTGTTACCCTCCTGTTTCCTTCCTTGTCTGTGTGTGTCAATATGAATGTTGTTATTCGTGTTAACCTTCGAGCTCGGTGGATGTACCCTCATCATTCTATGCACGTGATTAAAGGTCTTGCATTGTGGATGGAGAATATAACAAATGGCAATAAAAAAAAATATTATAAAAAGCACGTTTTTTTTCTTCTAATTTGTGGAAATGTTTTATTTAAGTTTCATTAATCCACATATGGCAAATCATTATTATCTCCTGGATAGTTTCTCTGCAAATTCTTGTTGATTTGATGATGACTAAAGCGATCTGATGCTTGTCCCAATTCAAGGTTGACTGGGATTCACCTGTGCGTGTGTGAAGGGAAGGAAAAGTGGGTGTGACATTAAGGTTGATTGGGTCTGGAAGAGTCTGGCAGGAAGTCAGCCCAGGTCAGGAATGTCAGACAGGAAGTAGTCCATGTTGTGTTGTCGCTCTTAAATTAGACTTCCTGTTCCCCCACAATCCCTCTGGCTGCATGTGGCGCTCAAGGTGATGACAACAGCAGAGGGACAGAGGGATATCCATGTGTGCCCCTTAGTCTGGCCACTGCTGGCCTGCAGCTGTACTTGACAAGACCTCACCTTAAACCAGGTGGATTTGGTCCTTGGGAAAATGTCTGGCAGTGTTTCAACTTGGCATTCAACGTAGAAAACAAGAAGGGGCTTATCAGAGATGGGCCTTTGCCGGGAATATGACTTACGAGCAAGGCCATAGCCGGGAATATGATTTACGGAGCGAGGCCATGGCCGGGAATATGACTTATGGGGCTGGGGCCTAATTGCTGGGGAGGTGACCACTTGTCCAGGGTCTAATTGTAGATAAAGGAAGTCCCAAATGGTTTCAGTCATCGCTGCTGTCAGATTTGCTGTAGCAAGTAAGAACGGGGTCAGTGGCCTCTGTTCATAGTGGTCCCAAATCAACACTCTAGCCCTTTCCTAAATGGATTTAATCGGAACTGGATTCCGCCTTACTTTAGTTCATTCATCAGGGAGACAAGGAGTTGAAGGACATTGCGTTCTGCTTGTTGTCGTGTTGAAACTAACCTTTTTGTGTTCCAGAATGAACCTTTTTGTTCATAGAGAAGGCATTGTCTTGGTAAATGTTTCCTCATCTCCTCTCCATCTGGCTTCTCTTAGTATTTTTAGCTCTGAATGAACTTCTGACTCCTGCATTTTAATTTTCATTTGCATACCAACTACAAAGTAGTTTGAGATTTTTAAAGGAACAAAGACAGTTTCCTGACATGACAGCTTGCTATTACAGAGCAAAAGCGTTTGTCTTGGCATCAATCTCTGGGCACTTTGCCTTACTCCCCAGTGTGCTTAAGTGGTCCAGGAAACACCAGGGACATGAAAACAATCTATGTGTGTGTGCATGTGCGTGCATTCATGGGGGTTACATGGCAGAAGTCCTGACTGTATATTAATTAACTCACTAACTTCCAATGTGTTTGACACTCACTGTTCCATTAGGCTATCTGCTGGTTAGTTTCAGGACCTGGCCTATGGGAGAGATCAAAGGCAATCAACAATACCATAGTGGATCCTGACACTGCTGTTTTAGTTTACAAAATATTCTAAACTTCCTGTGCACGATTTAATAAATAATTTTTTACATATTGCATGGATAATATCTTTTATATATACAAGTATAAACAATTTT
>JAVQJS010126433.1:0-13040 GCA_036024795.1 Galaxias rostratus | reverse complement strand
AGTGTGTGTGTGTGTGTGTGTGTGTGTGTGTGTGTGTGTGTGTGTGTGTGTGTGTGTGTGTGTGTGTGTGTGTGTGTGTGTGTGTGTGTGTGTGTGTGTGTGTGTGTGAGAGAGAGAGTGTTTTCACATGAGCCATACAGGATGAATTTGAACTTTGGATGCGAATGAGACACCAGATAATCTGATGACAAAGGTTGTGTTTGTGTTTCCTGAGGGTGTCTGGACGTCCAAAAAAATGTATTTCACACAGTCACAAGTGACTCTCTCCCAAATGTTCTCTGTGTGTGCCTGCATACACGCTGTGTTCCTAGATTAGATGGTTGGAGAATTGACTAAGGTGCATGGTATGACAGGAGGCCCAAGGTGTTTGTTGCAGAGGCCTCTCAACCTAAAGGAATCTTTGTGTTAATGTCACCATGGAAACAGAGTGAGGTGTGTGGCCCTCTCAGCTTACTCCCCCAGCGAAACCAGAGTAATGATGAAAACAGGAAGTTCAAAAGGCAAACGTGACAGTCCCTGAGAAAATGATCGCGTGGGACTTGACCTACAAAGGTTCAGAGAGGTCCCATTGGGCTGATGCGGTTCTAATGGAAAACACCATAGCTCGTTGTGAGAACTCAACAACTATAGATTTGTTGCTCGATACTATTTGCCTAGAAAAGAAAAGCCCAGTTGTTTTACTTACTGTGGACTAGCGATTATTTCTCCCACTGCCTTTTGATGGTATACCTGTCAAACTGCCACCTGTATGTCCACATTGCTGAGGTGGTGTGTCTAGTGAGGTGGGACAGGGACTTTGCCCTAGAGCCAGGCTGAGCAGACTGGTGTCAGGTTTTACAACTCACCACACCCTGCAGTCGTTATCGCTTTTTTTTTTTACAATGATGATCTCCAATGGAGTCAAACCATGTCAACGTGCATCGTCATTATTTTATTTACATCTGAAAGAATACCACAAGCGTTAGCTCTGGTGTTGTTTATGAAAATGTTAAGAAAAAAGTTCTGTGTTTGTTTGTGTGTCAGCTTGTATTTAAAGCCACACTCAAACTGCAGGCACTCTTGAATGCGATACCTCACCTTGGAATTTCACCAAATTTTCCCCAGCGCTGATGTTTGTGGGCTTTTAAGGGTTTCCCATGTGCATACAGACAGATTCATGCTTTGATCTTTGGTCCTTCCCTTAGGATGCTCATTAGCGTACCTCTGCCCTGCTCTCATCAGCCCCTTTTCTTTCTCCCCCGGCAGTGCGGCGGGGGTGCTGCTGAAGGTGAAGATGAACGTCCGGCGCCACCTCAAAGAGAGGAACACCCTGCCCAAGATCTTTGCCGAGACGGTGCGGCGCCATGGCGATAAGACGGCGCTCATCTTCGAGGGCACAGGCGAGAGGTGGAGCTTCAACCAGCTGGACGAGTACTCCAATCGCGTGGCCAACCTGCTGCTTCAGAGGGGCTTTCAGGTGGGCGCCCCCGAAGCCGTCCGCTTCACGGCCACAAGCCGCTAGCTTTTAGAGATGCCCGTGTTTGTCATGGCAGTGTCCTGGACGTCAGGAGACTTCAGTTACGTTATTATCATTGTTGTGTTAAGAATATAAGAGAGAGTGTGGTGCTCTGTGTAAAAGTGTGTCCGTGGAGTTGTTGCACCACAAGTGTGACCGCCACGCGGCGTTATTGCGCTAAAACTCACTGTTAAAATCGTAGAAACCACCTGGATACTGAGGGTGCATCTTTTTTACATGTCCCTAAACACCTTTTTTTAGATGGGAATCAGGTTGGCACGTCTGCAACTAACTGTCGATTGTGGAAATGTGGAGTGGATTACAACCAGGCCAAAGTAGCCGATAATAAAATACAGCGCTACAATCTTATTGTGGCTGTGCCCTTACAGGCACTATTATTTTGAGTCATAAACTAAAGGATTAATGATTAGCCAAATGGAGGTTACAACGGTGATGTTGCCTTTGTGCTCGTTGAAAAGCCAGAATGTGATGAGCCGGTATTTGCTTTAAACAAACGTGCTGTGTGTATGTGCGCTGTGCTATTGTGAATGGACTTGCAAATTTCCATGCGCTGTAGCAGAGTGGATGTGTGACCGTTTTGATGTGTTCCAGGAAGGGGACGTGGTGGCTCTGTTCATGGAGAACCGCTCCCAGTACGTGGGCCTGTGGCTGGGCATGGCCAAGATTGGCGTGGAGGCGGCCCTCATCAACTTCAACCTGCGCCTGGAGGCCCTGGTCCACTGCGTCAACATCTCCAACGCCAAGGCCGTGGTGTTTGGCTCCGAGCTGACAGATGGTGAGAGACGTCGTGGCACCGGGGCGGGGGGCGTAGTGAGCAGGCAGGATTGATTGATCGAGTGACGTAAAGGGTGACTCAAAGGTATCCTATGACAAGGCGGTGGAGTTTGATTGGGAGGGAGAGCGAGAGAGGGAGATGTGGAGTGAGATGGGGGGCGAAGTAGACGCCAGCACAACATATGGCGATGGTGTTTTTGAGTCACTTCCAAACTGCCATGGCACTGAGCTGACTCATTTGGAACTGGACGGCGACCCTGAAGTTTTGAGTTCTTTTTGAAGGTCAGGCTAAGGACCGACGTGGCAACAAGGCAGTGTGGTGGGTCTAAAAATAGCCTGTGGGTTGACGTCGTTTAGTCATCTGACACCCAGCTTCCTGGTTCTGAGCAGGAGTGTCCAAACTACAGTCAGCAGCGTTTTCCACCAATCCAACACCGCACCCGTCTTCTGTGTTTTTTTACTGGGTCTAGACCAGTGGTTGCCAACCTGGGTTCGATCGAACCCCAGGGGTTCGGTGAGTCAGTCTCAGGGGTTCGGCGGAGGTCAAGACACACACTGTGTGCATGTCCGCTCCGTACGAAGGGTTCGATAATGCACGTCTGAAACCTGAGGGATTTAGAATCTCCAAAGAGATAAAGAACCACTGGTCTAGACCTTCCATTGTGCTCCGCAATGACAATACTTTCCAGCTGAGCTCACTCCATCTCAGATAACCTCCCAATCCTAACCCTAGACCACCACCCCTCACATACACACACATGCACACACATTCCAGCTCACTCTCCTATTCTCTCTCTGTCCTCGCCTCTCTTCCTCCCAGCCGTGTGTGAGGTCCACGGTTCCATGGGGAAAACGGTCCAGATGTTCTGTTCTGGCGACTGGGATCCCAAGCGTGTTCCCTCAGGTACAGAGTCCCTTGAGCCTCTGCTGGACGCTGCAGCCACACACCTGCCCAGCCGGCCGGACCGCTGCTTCACAGGTTAGTCCCAACGGGTCGCCGCCCCTCAGACCCAGGATCAGCTGGGCTTTCTTTGGAGCAACGTTTGCTCACTCTGTGTGAACCTTGACAAGCCGGTTAGCCCAGAGGAGAGAATAATGATTTTAGAGAGAATCTGAAGTGAGACAGTTTATTATTACACTCCTAAAATAGAAATAACCCTTAATAAACTTTTAATATTGAGACTGAAAGATCCTCTAGACTGAGATGAGGCAAGGAAACTGAGACCAATTGATCAGCTTCTGCACTAATACAGTCTTACAGTGTGGAGTACGGTCCTGCAGTATAGAGTATGGTCCCGCAGTGCGAAGGATGGTCCTGTAGAAGAAAGCTGGGGTGTATTCAACTGGAATCTGATTTTACTTTAAGATCGAAGCTTGTAGCTTACAACAATCATCAAACAAGTGCAGTGTGGACCAGCATGTAGAGAACAGCCGAGCCCGCTAAAAATGCTGGTCAAAGAGATTGCGGTGAATTTAATCCTGGAAGAGCATAGGAGAATACGAGCTGTGCGACGTGTCTTTTCCTCGTGATCTGTTTCGTTCCCGGCTCTCTGCGTCTCAATGAGACCGCGAGTGCTTATGTTTGGCGCCTGACGTTGTCTCTCCTCTGTGATGTGTCCGTCAGATCGTCTCTTCTACATCTACACGTCGGGCACCACAGGGATGCCCAAGGCGGCCATCGTCGTCCACAGCAGGTAACTAAGACCAGGGACAAGGAGTGGGGAGTGGGTGCTTCCTTCTTTCCTGTTCTTGAAAGCTTGAAAGCTATCTGCATTCTTCTCACTGTGTTTGTCCTCGTTTTTCCCCACCTCTTGCGTCACCACATCCTCAGGTATTACCGCATGGCGGCGTTAGTGTACTACGGATTCAAGATGACGTCAGACGACGTTCTGTACGATTGCCTTCCGCTCTACCACTCTGCAGGTAACACCCCCGTGTCTGCTTGTGTGTGTGCGCGCCCGCACGCGCTAGTGTCTGTACCCGCCCCGCGCCAACAGCAGCGTTTACTTAATGCATTCCCTAGCGCAACGTTGATTACACAGAGCGACCCTGAGCTGAGTTTGTGTACAGGTGGAGAAGGTTCAGCCCAGTGTCTCTCTTGCTCTCTAGGTAACATAGTGGGAGTGGGCCAGTGTCTCATTCACGGCATGACTGTGGTCATCAAGAAGAAATTCTCTGCCTCGCGCTTCTGGGACGACTGCACCAAGTACAACTGCACCGTGAGTAAATGATGCACTGGCCTACAGTGTGGGACTGTGGGAACACGGTAACATGTGTTTGGTGAAGACATCGCTGTTCTGAACCTGCATGTTCGGCTATGTACTGCTGCACGGCTTCCTGTTTACTTCCTCTTGTTTCCTGCCTCCCGCTCCAGATCGTCCAGTATATCGGCGAGATCTGCCGGTACCTGCTGAACCAGCCAGTGCGGGACACGGAGAAGCAGCACCGGGTGCGCATGGCGCTGGGCAACGGCCTCCGCCAGTCCATCTGGGAGGAGTTCACCTCCAGGTTCAATGTGCCGCAGATTGCCGAGTTCTACGGCGCCACCGAGTGCAACTGCAGCCTAGGTAACTTCGACAACAAGGTGAGCCAACCGTAACTCTTTTCTGGTTACCATGGTATTGGAAATGGATGCCGTGTGCAACACAATCCGTGAGGTTAGAATGGAGGCGGCGAACCGCGTTAAAGCGATGACCTGAGACTAAAGCACATTTGAATGAAGAGAAACTCATGTCGTTTAACTTGTTCTGGGTAGCAATTTACCTAATGGTATTTTCTTTGTAGTAGCATTATGACCTGCACCACGCTGGCGGAACTCTCTCTAACTACATCGTTGTGTTTTTTGTTGTTGTCTAGACGGGAGCTTGCGGCTTCAACAGCCAGATCCTGCCCTACATCTACCCCATCAGACTGGTGAAGGTGGACGAGGAGACCATGGAGCTTGTCAGAGGCCCTGACGGAGTCTGCATCCCCTGCAGGCCTGGTAGGAAGCCCACTGCTGCCCCACACCCCACAGGCTACACTGACTGACTAGCTTGGGTTGATTCGATCCGTGTGAAAAATGTATGAATGGGTGCACTAGTAAAATGAAACTAGTAATAGCTTCAATGAATGACCTGTTGTCGGTTGTCATTGGTGTTAGTGCTTTCTAATCCTGCTTTCTCCAATGCCTCTTACTAGCTCTCTCTTTTCTCCCCTGCTTCCTCTTCTCTCCTGTTCTCCTCCATCAGGGGAGCCGGGTCAGCTGGTAGGCAGGATCATCCAGAACGATCCCCTCCGGAGGTTTGACGGCTACGTCAACGAGTCAGCAACCAGCAAGAAGATAGCCAGCAGTGTCTTCAAGAAAGGAGACTCCGCCTATCTCTCAGGTAAGACACACACACACACACACGCACACACAAACACACACACACACACACACACACACACCACACACACCACACACACTGTTTCTGTGTGTGTGTGTTTCTGTGCTTCCCTCTCTGTTTCTCTCTGCTGTATTCTAAAACTCAAATGCCTCCTCTCTCTTTCTCTCTCTCTCTCTCCCTCTCCCCAGGGGACGTACTGATCATGGATGACTGCGGCTACATGTACTTCAAGGACCGCACGGGCGACACGTTCCGCTGGAAGGGAGAGAACGTGTCCACCACCGAGGTGGAGGGGACCCTGAGCAGACTGCTGGACATGAAGGATGTGGTGGTCTACGGCGTGGAAGTGCCAGGTAGCTCCCCTACCAGAGGAACCCTGGGGCATGAGGCCATGGGCCGTAGAGCAGAGGGTGGAGCTAGCAAAGGGCTTCTAGATGGGAATGGCTTGCAGAGGGCCATGTGTTCTGTATGGTGCTGTAGTTCTAGTGTACAGAGTTCTTGTATCAGGTGAAAACCCCCTGTGTGTGGAATAGAGGAACCAGTGAAGCCTGTACCGTAATAAGCACAGTAGAGGTGCAGACACCAGGAATAAGTTAACCCATCCTCAGGGATCGGGTTAAAACAGTTAGGTTAACCTCGTCTAGGGACGTGAGGCTGTTGCTGATCGAGCCCTCTGTCTGTGTCAGGGGCTGAGGGGAAAGCCGGCATGGCGGCCATCGCTGACCCCGCACACTCCACTGACCTGGAGCGCTTTGGGCGGGACCTGGAGAAGGCACTGCCGCCGTACGCCCGGCCCGTCTTCCTCCGCCTCCTCCCCGAGGTCAACAAGACCAGTAAGTAGTGCCGCGTTTCTTTGACCTCTTCAGCTAGGCACAGGGGAAAGTGGAGGTGCGGCCTTGAGGGAAGGCCACGTGTTGCCGGGGCAACCACTGTATCTCTCTTTATCTTCACTGTTACCCTCAAATAAACTTAGGATAGGAAAGAAGCGTTTATCTAAACAAAATCTTGTTTTTTTCCCTTTCCTTGCTCTAATCCTACTTTTCCCGCGCGCCCCACCACCCTCCGTCCAGGCACCTACAAGTACCAGAAGACCGAGATGCGTCGGGAGGGCTTCGACCCCAGCATGGTGTCAGACAGACTGTTCTTCCTGGACCCCAGCAGGGGGCGCTATGTGGCACTGGACCAGGACCTCCACCGCAGTATCGTCTCAGGGAAGCAGAAACTGTGAGAGGCACCAGGCCACCGCCAACCCCGACCACTGGCCCCCATATGGCTTGTTCCACAGGCCCCGCTTACACACCTGGATAGATGCCCTAAAACAAACAGCCACATACTCACATACGCTCTCACTGATACACATTCATGCACAGACACTCGCACGCAAATTCTCTTTGGTATACGGATGTACACAGATACACATAGTGCCCCGTCATCACTCCTGAAACAAACTGTTTGGCTCATTCTCCTCCGTCACCCTGAGCACCGTGGCCCGGGCCTCTGGTTATCTCAGCACCCACAGAGAGGGACAAGAGGTCACATCGGGGCTCACCTCGCGGCAAACCCTTATCACGCCCAAACCTGGAGTGGCCTTTGCCTCTCCCATGCAAAGCCCGCTCCCCACACAAATCGACTGCCCCACGACCTCTACTCCACCACGCACCCCCAGTCTGACCCCAGGACCAAAACAGAGGCTCTCTCCTGGGACAGAGAGAGAGAGAGAGAGCACGGGGGGGGGCGGGGATGTACACCCTCCAGAATGCAAAAACTAGAACTGCAAGCCGAAACTACAAACTATAAGCCGTATGGACAACGTAGAGGTTTATCTGTAGTGACGTGTGTGGCACAATGAAAGGACCACGAGGAACACTCTTCTCTGTCTGTCTGTCTGTCTGTCTGTCTGTCTGTCTGTGATTGTTTTACAACGCTCCCCTGCCGAGACCGAGCCTGCACAACGGCCACCAGGGACAGCCAGCACACACCCCACTTCAAAGTCTGAGGTCTGTTCTCGTGGTTGAAACGGAGAGTCGGTTAAGTGCAATAGGGAACTTGCGTTTGGCAGTGAAATCACTGAACCCAAGTAAAGTGGAAATCCATATGTATAAATATATATATATCAAAAAAGCTTTCTACTAAAACATGTCTGCATCACACCAAATATATTTAAGTTCTAGAATAATAGTAACATATTTATGAGCGAAAAAAATAATAATAATGTGTATGACTGACAGTATGTTGCAAAACATTTAAGCTCTCCAAATGCATCACGTCGTATTATGCTGCCATGACAACCCCTGCTTGGCTTTTCCCCCCCGGTTGCCCTGCGGCGGAGCGCGTCTTGCTGCCCGTGACCACAACGTCCGAATCCTCTGTCCGCCCGCCTGGACAGCGAGCAGGGCTCGGACTCTCTCCTCCCTGGGGCTGACGCGGGTGGTTAGTGTGCTGGGTGTGTTGTGCAGGCTGGGTCTCAAGGGGAGCCTTCGTTTTGTTAGGCTACGATGGACCCGTGGAGGGATATTGCGCCGAATTCCTGTTTTGCGAGGACTGCAACAACAACGAGTGCAATATTACGTTGCTAAGGATGGAGGGACTGGGGGGTGGGGGGTGAGCCTAAAGATCCAAAGACTGCCGCTGGAAAGCAGGGGAAAGGGAACGCCGCTGGAGAAAAAGGGAAAATGTGTTTTTTTAATGGATGTCTGTTCTGTTCTGCTCTGCTCCGCTTGTTCTGTTGTTTTCATCTGGGCTGCAGCGGCATGAATGAATAACTAACACAAGAAGAGCACTGTGCCTTCACTGTGAGTTCAGCTCCTAGAATCACAGGGCCTGGTCATCATAGCGCTCACCTTCTATATAACTTGTCACCTAGTTCACTTAGTCCTAACCAGTCTTACCCTGGCACCCCCCTCCCCCAGTGTAGTCCTCCTGGTCTCAGCGGTCCTACCTCCTTAGTTTGTGCCCTAGCTCCGTCTCACACTGGCACCCCCAGCACTGCTGCTCCTTTCATCCCCTTCCCCTTCCGTCGACTCCCAGTGCACTCACACACTACCGCCAGGCACCTCTGTTTGCTCCGCTGGTCAGAATGACGCTTCTCATGTTTCATGCTGACATTGTGTTCAACCTTTAGCTCTGCCCACCACAATAGGCGAGACCAGGGGTCATATTTAATCAGGTTGGGTGAGGGGACGGATTATGGGAGGGTCGTACCAGCAGCTGCCCAAACAGTGTGTGTGTATGTAGTCTGGAGTCTGTCACTCCACTGTGGAGTGACAGTAGTTCGAGCTGACTGTCCTTGGTTCACCTATCAGATCGCGTGTTAAGTCAGAGACGGCAGCGTGATAGGTGAGAGTGGAGCGGCGCTGGAGATCTTGAAAATGGATCTCCTCCTTAGACATGCACTCGGCTAAGGCAACATTGCGTTCCGTACGTTTGTCCACATTCTGTCTCTTATTTATTAGGATCAAGTGAAATTTCCTCGAGCTGTTTGAGAAACAGGCCGGCAATGACGTGACGGGGCAGAGTGAGCTGGGTGGGTGCACGCCGTCAGATTGTTATGATGCTCATTGTGGTCGCAGTTTCCAAGGATGGCCACAGCGGGGCGCATGACTCCTCAGTCCCAAGCAGAGCAATCTGATGAGCTGTTTCCCTTTCTCACTTCCCTTTTTCTTTTTCTTATTTATTTCTATTTCTTATTTTTTAAAGAGCTTTTAATTATGCTTTAATTTGATGTTTGTGTTGCACAACAACGAATCTAACAAAAACAATGCATTATTTATGTTCGATTCACTGTTTTCTCTGTAATCAAAGCTTTGTGACGGAAGCGGGACTTCTACAAAATCGGCCCATCAAACCTATTGCTCCTTGTGAGCCATAACATAGCAGCGCTGCTCCATTGGGTTTCCTTAAAGAACGCCCTCTCTCTCCAGGTGTTGTTTGTCAGCCTCCATTAACTGATGGGATGTGACAGAACAGGTGTAAACACGGCAGACACGCCTGAAGGATACGGTGTTCCATGTACAGCGGTCTGCTCCAATTTGTGGACTGGATCAAAGCAAGAGCGGTGTCATTTAGATGGATCAGGGCTCTGCGTTAAACGTGGCATTGGTTGAAGGAAGTCGGGCCAAAGCTTTCTCAAACATCTCTTCAAAATGGCAATATTCTTTGTTAATGATTATTTATTTTTGTCCTGATGTCCTTCTACTTGGCTCCACTTTAACTCTGTGCTGACTTGGGATGTTTTGCGCGCATACCAAATTGAAAGAGGAGCCGCAGAGACAGAGGGTTGGTTAGCGCTTTGAGCAGGTAGAGGCAGTGAGTGCCAGCCAATCGTCATCAGTTGGCCATCATTCTCTTGAAACATCAAGCTTCCGCTCCATGATCGGTTGTGTATCAAAGAACTGTTCGAATTATGTCTACAAGTATTAAAAATATCACTGCGTCGCTGTCTAGTGCTTGAAGTAGGAACATTGACTGAATTACCCTCTAATTTGAAGTTTACGTTTGTACAGCAAGTGCTGAAACTTGTGCCCACACCAGATTCCCACCTTTCTACTTGACAGATTGTGTGCTCGTCATTTGGCTTTGTCAGCTTACTGCAGCCACCTTTCATATAACTGAGTGTTTACCTGATTATGTTTGATGTGGTTTTTTTGTTGCCACTTTATGTGATGCTATACAGATGGTTGTTCCACATATGTGAATGACATGTTATAGAATGGGAATGTCAGTTGTATTGCCCAAAATGATAATGTTCTTTAAATATGATGTAAGTTCCTCAATAGTTGGTTCATATCAGTTATATGGTATGCTTGAACCAATGAAGAGCAAAAACAACAACAACCAGTTGCTCGTCAAATAATTTCTGTTTGGAATTCTTGTTCAGAAATATCCCTCTCCTCTTTGCTTCTTAATTAAATAACATTACTTGGAAACATCCCCTAAAGCTCCATTGACCTTTTACCAGTGCTACAGATTGGGTTGTTGAGCGGAGAGAAAGTGTCACGGTGAAAGAGTGTGAATGTAGCATTTGGCCACAGTGTCTCTGTGCTCCTGCCGTCCACGGTCCACCCTCGCTGTCTCACCTGTTCACTTGCAGCACTTTGTAGTTGTGTCTTTTCTTTTGTTTTGGTGGTACTCAGGAACAACTTCAAGCAATGGTAGAGAAGGGAATGAGTGTGTGTGTGTGTGCGTGCGTGCGTGTGTGTGTGTGTCTGTTTTTGTTTTCTTGCAGGCGGCAGCTCTTAGCATGTACAGAGTGTGTGTGGGGAAGATGTGTGAGGTGTGGTGTGTGTGTGACCCGCACACAAACACTGATGTCCTCTGGTCCTGTCGACTAGCTGTATAAATCATGCTCTCAAAGTAAAACAAAATAAAAAAGAAAGATGGCAAAAAAGGAGATGAATGTTCTATCAATTATTTGTCTTGTTATCATAGGTTTTGGAACTGTCTTTCATCCGCATTTGACTAGGAACCTTCATGCTCAGTGTATAGTTTTACCAAAAATATAGAACATGTGCTTGTACATGTGCTTGTACACACAAAAACTAGGTCAACAAAATAAAGCAGAAAAATACTTTTCCTAAGTTCGAATAGACTCTCTTAGACCAAGCCTTCCACTCAGTTCTGTGAAAGGCGGGGGTAGTGTACCTGCTACAATTGACCACTTGTGCCCTTGATTCCTGAAATGGTACAGGCCTTGCGAAACAGGGCGGGCCTTGGTTCCAACAACATTGCCCCTCTTCCTCTCCCTGTTTTTCCTTCCACCTAGTCGAGTTTTTCCTTGAGACTTGGTTGGGGTCTGTTTCTTGGAACCCCTTTCTCCTTCACTCCTTCCGCTAGCCATGAGGATGGTGGCCATAGCCACGTTGGTGATTTGTCTGATTGAGATACACGCTGACATCCAGCCCCAGAGAGACTTCGACCTGCAGAGGGTGAGACAAACTCTCTCTCACACACACACACACACACACTCCTTCACACAGTGGCCTTTCTCTTCGACTGATCTCTACCACACCATTAAATGGGGCTCTGACAGTACCTGAGTGTTCTAGTCACCTTGAGGGGTGTGGATCGTTTCATACCGATTAAGAAGATTGACGGCTTCCTTTTTGAACTCCCCGTGTGCTGTTGGTTGGTTGTGTGCTAGTAAGATAACATATTGAATTTAGGAATGCCTTTGTAGGACTTAAAGTACACTTTACAAAGAAAGTGTTGCAAAATTACGTTTAGTGTGATTACAAACAGTCTAAATCAGTGCAAACAGGTTACTCATGGATCTGACAGAACAGACATGGCCATTTCAGATCTCTGTATGGTGAGGGAGTTCCAAAGGGTAGGGGCAACCACCCAGAATGCTTGGTTCCCAGAAGTCCACAATCTGGTGTGGGAGGAGAGGAAAGGGGGGAGTGTACTCCCTTGTCAGCAGACCTGAGATTCTGGGACGGGATGTGGGATTGTGGGAGGTCAGAAAGGTATTTTGGGGCCAGGGTGAGGATTGATTTGTTTGCGAGGAGGATGATTTTGTTGGTGACACAGGACTTGAATGAGAGCCAGTGTGGGGTGAGGTGCTGTCAGGTTTTTGGGTGCATGTGAGAGCCATAGCTGAGTTCTGAACTTAGTAAAGCCTACCCAGGGCTTTGCTGGGCATTTCATTAGGGCTCCATTTCAGTTGTTCAGACAGGAAAGGACAAAGGCCTAGGTGAGGGTCTCGGCCACTGAGTCTGTGAGGGATGCCCCGAGTCTGGAGTTGTTTCTCAGGTGGTAGGCCGGCATGGTGACGCATTTGAGCTTCGTGGGGGACGGTGTAATTGAGATTGACACCCAGGCTGCTGACTTCTTCGGAGGGACAAACGGTGCTGCTATCAACGGACAGGAGATGGTCCCCTATCTTTGGTAGTGGTGGCTTGAAAGCCATAACCCTGAGCCGTGTGTGTCAGGTCTGTGTGTGCGTGCCTGTTAGGTTGGTTCTGGGACAACGTGTTGATGAGCCAATACAGGAAGAGGCCATGGGGCAGGTATGCAACATGACAGGATGGGCGGAGAGCCAATGTCCACTTGGCCATGTGAACACTATCTTAAAATAACAAAAATAATACCATGCACCGTGTCTGTGATCCCTTAATCCTTCATTTTGTTGTTGGTGTGTGTTGTCTTTTTTTTTTTTCTCCTTCCAGTTTGGAGGAAAGTGGTTCCGTGTAGGCCTGGCTGATGACTCGACAAGCTTCCTCCCCTTCAGGGACAAGCTGAAGATATCCATGGGGATGCTCACACCAGCGCCCAATGGCAATGTCAACCTCACCATGTGGGGCCTCAGGTTGGTGTGTGTGTGTGTGTGTGTGTGTGTGTGTGTGTGTGTGTGTGTGTGTGTGTGTGTGTGTGTGTGTGTGTGT
>JAVQJS010126426.1:0-11663 GCA_036024795.1 Galaxias rostratus | reverse complement strand
ATTAAAGATGCTAATGACACTCGACTGAGACTCTGCTCTCCAGAGCTTTCCCACACTCCGCCCATTGACACAGCTTCCACCAGACAATAGAAGTGTGTCCAGTTAAAAGTGAATTAATTCACACACAAACAGTTTCCAACAAGTCGTATCAGGACTAAGCACATTACATTTTTCTTTTAGAAAAATATGAATACCTAGCATACAATTTGGTGCAAGAATATATTTTTTACAATACATAGAGAAATATAAATTATTCATTTTAGTGTTCTGTCCACAGAAAAACGGCTTAACCTTATCTGAAGTGACTGACGTGCTGACCAAAAACAATCAAACACCATTTCAGACTTAGTGATTGTGCCCGGTAACAGACGAGATTTGTGTTACATTTTGAGACTTTAAGAGGAGAGGACTGATATGAACCCCAATTTGTACATTCTCCCATAGACATTTCAATGTGGAATCAGAAATCAGAAGACAATGATTGATAATCCGTTAATTCAGCAAAGTGGCCAGTATAATGTTGTTGCTTTAGGGAAATTAATTATTTAAATAAATGATCACTTATTCATACATATGGGTGCCTCATTTAGTATATAAAAGAAACTTTTAAATGTATTTAATATTATATTCAAACATGCATGATATTTTACTTCAATCTTTACTATTACTATCACTCAACGATTACTGTCAATGTATTGATTGACCTTGTAAAAGTGTGAGTACCAAAATATAATTGAAATCGTAATTTGTTTAGATTTTATCGAGAACAATTTAGAAATACAGTTACAACGTGAGTATGTTTTATAGATGATTACAAACAAGTCTCAAGTTGTTTAGCTATAAACAAAGCCCCTCCCTCCTCTAACCTTTGACTGTCTAGGGCAGAGGTATACATCCATTGTCCCTTAGGGGCTCTGTGAGTGAGTCTTCCTGGGTTTCCCACACTTTGTTCATTCAATGCTTTCACTAAAGGAACAATACAAGTGTGTCTTATAACACATCTAATAAGCTATGGGGTCTGACCTCATTGTTTTGAATAGAAAAAGTAAGTAAAGTCTTAAACTTTTAGAACACAATGATATACCAAGATTGATTTTTTTTTGTCAAATTAATGGAAAACATCTGGTATAAAATTTAATAAAACTAAACAACGCTTAAATACCTTTCATTGACAAGCAGTTATTAGAATTGTGTTATTAGTAAATGCGTGATAATTATCTAGAAATCATTATCAGTATCAAGTCTAATAACAGCTTTATATTGAAAGTCATCACAAAGTGTTATCAATTCATACAATTAGTTAAACTACGCAGATGTTAAATCAATTTTGCTGTCAATATAAATGATGTCTACACCTTAATAAATGAAACATTTTTAGTGGTCTAAAATCATAGATCACTATTATTTTATGATTGCATTGTTGATGTATACAGGATCAACCGAGACTGGTTTCTTTTGGCAGTACCCTGTTACAAAATGAAAATAAAACTAAAATAAAATTATAAGATAAAACTGTTAAAAAAAAACAACGATAATACAAATGTGACACACACCAGTACCCAGTCCATCCCAAACGAAACCCCACAGTCAGCCCTCCACAGAGGCTCTCAGCACTCTGTACATCTTGTCTGTCAAAAAGAGCATGCTGACCACGAGGCCCCTGGATGCTTACAATGGCAGGGGCTCCAGGTCCGTTGGTGGAGTGCTCTGACATAGTCAACCAAGGCACTGTGGAGAAATGACACCCACATTTGGGAGGCCTTCAGTACAATGATTATAGAGAAAAAATTTAACTAATTAATGTGCTAAATTGGACACACCTTAGAGACCCATTAGAAGGCCCGTTTTCCGGGATGTCATAGTCGACCGATCCCGTGCTACGGTGCCAAGTGTGCATCTATAGAAAAGCAACTCTAACATCTTGTTAGTGGTACAGCTTCTGCCTTTGTTAGGGGGGTTTGTAACGGGACAGCGAGACCAGTTTGAAACTTTTGAAAAGGTTGACTAAAATTAGGATCCCAATGCACAACCTTTACAAGTGTTTGACCTTTAGATCGCTATAGTTTGATCAGTTTCTCATTAGAGCTTTGTTTGTACTAGATAAGATGTTTAATAGGGATGTCACCAAAGGAAAAGGTAAAAGGTAAAAGCACTTTCCACTGCATATCCATCAAACCTGGATGGATATCTGGATGATACCATAGCAACTATGGAACTGGTAATTTAATATATAAATAATTTTTCTTGTATTTATTGATTATACGTAGGCTATGGTATCTAATTTTAAAAGTATAAATTATTGTTACCAAACAACGTTTTGATTTAAAATTTTAATTGGGTTGACATATGTAAAAACCTTTTTTTAATTGTTAAACTCATTGCATATTTATGATGTTCTGTATTTCGCTAGGAAATAAATATCAGGGCAAGTTGATTGAAATTAATCATAGTTGTTTATTCACACAGACCCGATGATTAAAAACAACAAATAATTCCTTCACTGAGGACAAACAGAGGTGATGACACATCACAACAATAACTTGGACTCTCCAAGACACAAAGTACTCAAACAGAGTAAAGGATAGAAACTGTCTTTACAAAAGACGCATATTATTGTTTAGGATAAACACAGGGTTTCTTGTTTTTTTCACATTGTGAACATATAACAAATCTGATACCAATGGGTCTTTTCCTTTTCTCCAAAGAATATTCTTATTTTATAAAAATGTTTCTCACACAGCACATCAGGCTTGGATTTTCAGTGATAACAGGAGAGAAACCAAAACCATTTTGGAATCTTTCATGGCAGAGTATGGTTGCGCTAATCAAAAAAGCGATATTCTATTGATTTTCCCATAGACATTACAATGTGCTATCAGATTACAGAGGAAATCCATTAATACACCCTTAACATTAGAGTTGCCCTTTGGTGCTTTAAAAGATTCTGAATGTCAGACATACATATATTTCTTTCTCGAAATTGTTATGTAATTATAGAATAATGATAGACAAGCATTGTTAAATTCTCCAGGCGGATGACAGTAAGTCTAGTCCAAGTGACTACAAGGGTCTCCATAGGTTTCTGCAGACTGAAATCTTCTGTTAGCTGGCGAGTTTAGCGGAGAAACTTCTGTCTTATTTCTGTTATCAAACCATGACTGCCGGCTCTGAAAGTGTCCCCACAGTGTCTTCTCTTAGACAGTGACACACCTGGAGTATCTCCGACTAACAGCTGTTGGGCAGGTAGAGCTCACTTCCTGGTAAGTTGTCTCAGGAAGCTAACTGGCATCTCCAGGATGTCAGCTTTCTCCAGCTTCGAGTCAGGCTGCTGGTTGAAGATCTCTGAGCCCATGTAGACATGTCCACCAGTTGTTTTATTAACTGTAGATAGTAGAAAAAAAGTAATTAATAAACATATTCAGATGCATAAAACACCAAAAAGTATTTCAAAAATAATCACAGAACTGTTTTTACTAAGTAGATTATTGTATTTACCTTATGGGTGTGGGTTAGAGGCAGATGCTCCTTAGAGTAAGTCACTGCTGAAGTGAAGGTAGGTGTCATAGCTGGACATCTGTGTTGTGGAGTTCTCTGTGTAAAGTGAATCTGATTTATAGAGGCCTCATCCCTCCTATATATAGTCGTCAATTACCGTATGAATGTGTAGGTTTTGGTGTTGGTGGAGTTTCTCACAGTCTGTAGCCAATGAGAGAGCTTGAGAGGACAATGAGGAGTGTGGAGCTGCAAAATGTTCAGTTCTCCTCTTGCTGGTGGACAATGGTGACGTATCAGGGGAACAGGTGGAAGGCTGAGGGTGATGGAGAGAGACTCAGAGAGCTCTGTGGGAATCTGGGAAAGTGGTGACTCTGTAAAGAGAGCTGGTCTGCGGCCTGATGTTTGGATCAATGACTCTGAGCACACGCTTATCGAACCACCACACACGCGGACGAGTTGGATTTTTTTAGCGTAGACAGATAAGAAAAATGAAAGGCTGTTTTTGATACTTGCATCAATAATAAATAATAAATAAATACATAATGATCTGTATTTATTATCCAGGGCAATTTTTGGAGCATATTAAGTATGTAGCCATTGTCTGTATTTGTTTAAACATGCAAGCCGTTTTTTAAGGGGTTACCCATTCTTCACATTAAATGTTTGAGGAATGTTAATCTGAGTTCACAGAGTTGTGTGATTGGGTCAACGAACTGCAAAACACTTTTGGATAACTGAAATGGCCATTAGGAAGGATTTGTGGTTCTATTTTCTTTTTATGTATAGACACATAACTCAGGAAGAATCTGGAGAAGAACACAGCATACCTTTGGAATAATAAAAATGTCAAAACCATAAATATAAAATAGGATTTTAGTACACAATGACGCAAGGTATATGCTGCAAGGGTACGGATGTAAAAGATACTGAGCTGAGACTCTCCACAACTGTCCCACACTCTATTGACACAGCTTCTAACAGACAATAGAAGTATGCCTAGTTAGTGATAATCAATTACATACAAAATTACTCTTAAATTATCCTACAAATACTTTAAGTAAGTACATGCTGTGTTCAAATATTTTTTGCCAGCTTTTTTTTATTTTTTATCAATCCAAGTGATAAAATAGATTTCAAATTGATTAAAAAGGAAGCTGCATCATGAACGGCTTAATGCGTGGGATTTTCAGTCTGGCCATCGGAGTCTCCTTGACTAGCTGTGATTTGGTTTCATCAGTCACATTTTCCCTCTCCACTTCCTCTGCTCTGTTTGTGTGAGTGACAGAGATATCAAAGTCCTCCACCATAAGGTGCAATGGTTCCTCAGTCATGCTGTCCACATGATATTGCAAGGTTATGTTACTTAGATGTTCATGGACTTCCTTTTTTTGATTGAAAGCCTCATCCTCTTCTTTCTCTATTTTCTTGATGTCATGACTCTGTGTATGTTCTATGACCAGTGACTCTGTTTCTATTTCCTCATCATCGAGTCTGGTGAAAGGCTCCATGGCGCAGGCCTCATCCTGCTGATGAGAGATAGACTCTATAATGCAGGTGTGCTCCGGTTGAATAGAGCTAGACTCCACAATGCAGGTCTGCTCCTGTTGAATAGAGCTAGGCTCCACAATGCAGGTCTGCTCCTGCTGAATAGAGCTAGGCTCCACAATGCAGGTCTGCTCCTGTTGAATAGAGCTAGGCTCCTTGATGCAGGTCTGCTCAAGCTCAATAGAGTAAGGCTCTTTGATGTTGGGTTGTTCCTGTTGGTCTAAGATGTTCCCTACATCAGTCTGGTCTTGGTATTCTTTTAACAACACAGCCTGCAGTAGTTCTCTTTCAAATGTGAACATGGCCTCTACTTTAGCATCCAGACTAATTTTAAATGCCTGTAGTTTTTCAGCTTTAATTTGTCGTTCCTTAAGTCTCTGAGCCCGCTTTATGAGTAGCCTACAGTAAAACAATCAATCAAAGTAGCATATTTTGCATTATTATGAAACCATAATCATGGTACCATTTAGATCAGCGGAGTACAATCATTTTTGTCGTTCAAATTTAATATATTCGTCATTTGATTTTGACTTACCTGTGCACTTGTTGTAGATGGTTCCAATTGTTGGGAGGGAGCGCAAGTTCAAGCGTTTTGAGTTCCATTACAGTGAATGGGTCAGTTGTAGCATCCTCCACCCTCTTCTCTTCCTGTGTCTGTTTGACCTCCACTCCCATAATCATTTCACCCATCCCTCTCTCAACGGGGAGTTCATCTTTCTTTGACACCACCTCAAAAACATTCTCCTCCCAGACCAGGCTGGAGACAGGCCCTTCAGCATGAATCTGTGGTGAGGCTAACTGTGTCTCCTGAGGGATGGCTGGCATTGCCCTCACAGACTGAAGTAGTTCCTTTTCAAAACGACTCTGAGCCTCCTCCTTAACATCTAGTCTCTCTTTTAATGCCAGGAGTTTGTCGCCCAGAGATTTCCATTGTGTATACTCCTTGCCACGTTTTGTTAATAGCCTGCTGAAATAATAACAACTACAAGTAAAAAGTGGTGAAAATTAATGCAAATAACAAAGGCATTTCTTTATCTGACTGTTACAGAAGGTCCTGGGTTTTTTGGGTCAGTCTGGGGGGCAGATTTTTTAGAAGAAATGAGAGACAATGAATGACCTATAAAACAGTGTGACAGAGGTTTAATGTGAATGTCACTGAGTACAGTATATCTCCTACCTGGGAGTCTTGGTGGATAATTTAGATCTCAGATACTGGCAGCGGTCTTCTTTTTCAAGCTCTGACTGTTTGTCTGCTGCTGGTGCCTTTAGGGGACTCTGAGGTATATTTACATGAATAGAAAGCTGTAGAAAGTTGCATGTAAATTGCTGTGAGGTTGTTTTGAATTCATGTAAGCAAATATGTCCAGGGTTCCATTACAGTTGGTGCAACTAATTACTCACTGAGAGCATGATTTAAAGTTGTACCTGAATTTCACGATGCTTATTTATGGGACGGTCCAAGGCATTTGCTTGTTTACATGATCCTGCTACAGATTTGGGGGAAACACAAGAATACAGCATTTTAACAAAGAGATATTTTACACAAACGCCTCCTCACACAATCATCATTGAATTTTACTTACTAGTGTGCTGCAACATTTTTAAGTAATACACATATTGATTTTAAATGAACTAGTAAGATGATAATTATTTTGACATTGTGCCAGAGATGTGCACATAAATGACAACATACACATTGTTGCTATCATAGAATGTGCTTTATTATGCCATAAAATTCTGACTATCTTAAAACATTCTAAAACTTTCATTACACGCCAATGTTCCATAAATCCAAGAGCTTCTTTGGGTAGTTTACACATATTCCATATGATAGTGGGATTGAAATCAATCTATATTTTGATGCTGCATATATTTACCTGTCCCCCTTTATTTACATCAAGTTCTGAGACACAATGTTTTTTGCCCATCCTCCAGCCCAGAGACAGCGCACCCAAACGCAAATTTCGTCTTAATCCCTTCACCTGTTTTCTCCGTTTATTGTTTGCACCTGTGTTGCTCTTTCCTTTGTTTGACATTCTACCATCTAATCCTCTTGTGAAAGCAAAGTACTGTATGCGTCTTTTCCTCCAAGATTCCCCTCTGTTCTGAACCTTTGCTATCTTGTGATTTACAGCACAAATTTTAGCTTCCGTAGCTTGCAACTGGATCAAACAGTTTACTGTCTCTGAAACTTGTCTCTGAAACATGATAATGAATACATATCTGTTGAACAATCAGACAGAATGAGAATAAGAGAAAAACGTTTAAGGTGAAATGTTTGTTTATTCAAACAGACAATAGTTAAATCACATGTTAATGACTCAACTGAGAACCAAAAAGAGGTGATGACACATCACAACAATAACTTGGACTCTCCGAGACAATGCATTTGCAAAGAGTAGAAGATACATCCAGGAATTCTGTCTTTACAAAAGACATACCAGATAATTTGATTGAACAATATATACCTGTACATATAGATTTTTTATTTTATTTTTTAGCTTTCTTCATCAACATCAGATTCTGATAAACGTCAAGATATTTAAACAAATCTATAGTGATGATCACATAGTAATAATATTCCTCATTTGGAAAGAACATTCCCAATAACAAGAGACTACAATACAACTGTAAATTAATTCAAGGGATATAATAAAGTCAAGGGATACACTTTCATTTAAGATGCACACCATTTATAGTGTCACCAATGCAATAAAACATCCAAGTTAAGTAAGACAAGAAAGAAGTTTAAAAGAACAACTTTCTTGCATTGAAAGACATACCAAACTGACAGACAAAAACAGTGATGAAATTAGAAGATCTATTTTGGGTTTACCATCCTACAAAATGTAATTTCCTTGTATCATTTAAGGATATAATTCATCATGCAGTGTGCATATCTTTTCTGACATTGATCACAGGGTTTAACCAATATGGTTATCTGTCTTTGGAATTAAGACAAAAAAAAATACCTTAACGATATGAAATTATATGAAAACAACCAACAACTTATTTTATGCCTTATAAAGTCAGAAGGTGTGTCTTAGACCAACATGGTCCTTTCTGTATGACATAACTCCAGTCTGTAGGCGTTTACTAAGTCCTTCAGGGGGCACCAACAACAGATCCCTTTGCTGGACACGATTTGGGAGCTGGGATGAGGCAGGCAATTCTCCAAGCAGTCCTACTCATAAAGGTGACTCAAGGTTCCGCAGACCTTTCTGAGACTGTGTTGTCACATCCTCCATAGACAGGAAGTTCACCATCTTTGACACACCTGGAGTAACCCTGATTAACAGCTGATGAGCAGAAGGGGGTGCTCACTGGCTGGTGATGCTGCTGCTTCAGTCGTCTGAGGAAGCTAACTGTCATCTCCAGGATGTCAGCTTTCTCCAACTTGGAGTCAGGCTGCTGGTTTAAGATCTCTGAACCCAGAAGAGTCTTTATCTGGTCAATTCTGCTGTTGAAATGCTCTTGGCATGGCTTCTCCACCAGTGCCTTTCTTAGCTACAGAGACAATAAGAATAATTATCAATAAATATATTCAGGAGAACAAATAATATTTAATGCATGTTTTGAAAATAGTTGTTTTCATGAATTTGGTCTTGAATTTACCTTGTGAGTCAGGTGCTCCTGAGTCGTTGCTGAAGTGATGAGAGGTGCCATAGCTGGATCTTGTGTTGTAGAGTGAATCTGATTTTGACTGACCTTATCCCTCCTATATATAGTCCTCAATCTCCATATGAATGTGTCTTGGTGTTGGTGGAGTTTCTCACAGTCTGCAGCCAATGAGAGAGCTTGATAGGATAATGAGGAGCCACACGCTCAGTTCTCTTAATGCTGCTGGACAATGGTGACGTCTCAGGGGAACAGGTGGAGGGCTGAGGGAGATGGAGGAAGATTCACAGAGCTCTGTGTCAATCTTGGAGAGGGTGACCCTGATGTTGAGCTTAATAACTCAGAAAGAGTACCCTTAGTTCATTGTCATCTGTACCAATATGAAAACTAAGGAAGAACCATGTGGTGGGCTGAGCATGGGCTGCAGGGAGAGAGAGTGTGAGAGGAGCGGCTCTCGGATCCTTCACCACAACTGACAGGTGGATGTAATCAGCGCCAATAATTGCTAATTGTTTGCTTGCGCTGATTGCCTCTGATTGATTCCAACAGTGAGCCTGGGGTTGGTAAAAGCGGGACCGGAAGCCAGAGAGAGAGAGGAGGATAAGCACCGGTGAGCAGACCTGGAAGAAAAACCTTTGAAAGGCATTATTATAATAAAAGAACCTTTTAGAACTTTAATAAAGGAGCATGAAAGTGCTGCAGACCCAAGTGTGCGTGCATGCGTGCATGCGTGCGTGCGTGTGTGTCAAGCCAGGAGGGGTGGAACTTGATTGCTACAGCCAATAAAAAGGTTTCATATCAATCTATGTATCAATGAAAATATGTATTGTTTTAAATACTATAATTATGTGGTTAATTCTGTAAATCACTGCTTGGTTAAATATTCAAATTATGGTAAGAAATGTTTTTCTTTGATCAATCAATTAATAATCAATCTGTAAAATCATATTGAATTCTGACCTGAGTGAAAATACTGAAAAGAAAGCAAACCTGCTGTCACAGGTCTTGGGTCCAAAACTATGAGAAAAGTTGAGGTCATCACGAATCCCAATGTCCAGATGTGGCAGATGCGTGTCATGTCACTGGTGCTCGGTGTGAGTACAGAGTTTGTTTGCATTTCCCACACCAAATTCTATGTGTTGGGCTAAATGAACAACAAAAGCTCCTCATGACACTGAATAGGCCTTTAGTGAGAGCTTTGTCTCAGTTGTCTGAGTTTCCCAATGGACCGAACCTCATCAAAAGCCATCTGGAGGCAAAAACCTGAGGGTGTTGAAGAATGATTCAGCTTCAATAAGATAAAGAACGTTTGTTAAGAACGTTCAAACAGTAAATATTAATTAAAACATTTTTCTTGGAATGTGTTTGTTATTTATACGATGCAACTATTTTAGAAAATATAGTTCACAGTAGACATACAATTCAAGTTGGGTGTGTTGGTCTCCAATGAAGTCTGTTGAATTTTTTTAGGGGATTAGGCTCTAGTGGAATTTGGATGCTAATGACACTGAACCCGGATTACACACTCTTGAGCTTTCCCACACATTGTCCATTGACACAATTTTCACCAAACAAAAGAAGTGTGCCTGTTGATATGCAAATCCCCACACCAGCAGTTAACCTAAATGTCTTGGCTATGCTTCAAGAAAAGATTGTGGTTACAGAGAACGCTTAGGACCCACCATTCTATTGAACATTTGAATGACTATTAAAGCTTAAAACTGTTATCAAAATTGGCCCTTTGACGAAAAAAATATTTTGCAAAAAGTTGTCCCGAGTCACCCTTTTTGTTACGCCCGATGGCACTACTGGAATGCTGGACCCAAATGCAGGACTCCTGAGACGAGGTATGAGTGTAACAACGATAGTTTTAATGGTAAGCGAAGTTCGGTACACAAAGAGGCAGTCAGAAAACCGGGCAGACAATCCAATAGGGGTAAGCGAAGTTCGGTACACAAAGAGGCAGTCAGAAAGCCGGGCAGACAATCCAATAGGGAACACGCGAAAACAGAGTCGATGGCACAGGCAGGGGTCAAAACCAAAAGGTACTTGTACATTGAATAATCGCGGGACCGCTTGACACATGGTACAAAGACGAACTGGCACAGGACATAGGAATACAAGGACTATTTATACATGAGGTAAGTGGACACAGGTGAGACTAATAAGGGGCGGGGCAAGCAATTATCCCGACGAGGAACCACACGAGGGGAGAGGTCAGGTTCTGAAACAAGAGGGAAGGTAAGTACACACACTACACAAACATTTAACAAAGTTGACGAGACATGACACTTTTACAATGTTCCTATTGTTTAAATTTGAACGATGTATAGTGTCCATGTTTTACATGACATGAGCAAACTAAACCAATACAAGCCAAATATACCGGTTAAACGGCAGATTGAAACATTGATCAGCGAGAAGTGCAAAGAGAATATGCATTCCAACATTTTAAGAGTGTGTCTAATCTGCTGAAAGCTGTCGCACTCCTTCCACCAGCCCCTCATAGATTGGCACCAACACAGGGCACTACAAGTTGGCAGGGTTGGAAGGTTGATACAATTAATTATTTGTGATGGCTAGAATATTATTTGACCATTTTTGTAAGAAGACATTACTTTTAATGTAAACATTCAGATAGTTATCTTTGCTTGATGAACCACGTAGAATCTGTATTTTCTCTCATGATGCGCTTTGCATCCATATGATATACTTACTGCATAACGATGGATCAGCTGTCTATTGTAGAGTGTTGTTTTTCAATTGAACCGAGGAAGTCATTAGAAATTGACAACAAAAACTGAGTGTGCCGTTAATTAACTACAACTCGAAATATCCCATCAATTTAAAATGTGGTAAGTAAAGGCAAATATAGTTATAAATAGTTTTTATTATTGGAATCTGTAACCCTAAACCTCTATGACAAGTTGATAGAGATAAAACATATGGAAGTGTCACAAACAACTTGTAATTGAGAGCAGAATTAGACTTGGAAATTAAAAATG
>JAVQJS010126419.1:0-17543 GCA_036024795.1 Galaxias rostratus | reverse complement strand
TGAGAATAAAACAGTATAAGAATGATTAATTAAATCAAAATCCTAATCCCATGTAGGTGTGGTTTCCAAATCTTGCGCAAAATCAAAGTAAAAAATCAGATCACAGGCTATGGAGATTCCTCAAGATGAGTCAAAATGAGTCTCAGTAGTCCTTCCTTCATCCCCTCCACGTGCCTGTATGACCTCCCTACATCGCCTGGGCATGCTCCTTTTGAGACAACGGATGCTCTCCTGAGGGATCTCATCCCATACCTGGATCAGAGCATCAGTCAACTCATGGACAGTTTGTGGTGCAACATGGCGTTGGTGAATGGAACGAGACATGGTGTCCCAGATGTGCTCAATTGGGTTAAGGTCTAAGGGAACAGGCAGGCCAGTCCATTACATCAATACCCTCATCATGCACGAACTGCTGACACACTCCAGCCACATGAGGCCTAGCGTTGTCATGCATCTGAAGGAACCCAGGGCCCACTGCACCAGCATATGGCCTCACAATGGGTCTTTGTAAACATATATTATTTCAAACGACAGATGTTATTTTCCATCCAAGCAATGTCCTCGGTGTAGGGTTGTTTTCGACACAGTATCAATAACAACATAGCACTTTGTCAGTTTGTCACATTAACCTTATGTCCACTCCCTCGTGTGAGGTTAAATTGAGCGTTCATAGGCTACTGATGGAAGCGTGAATTGTACTTGTAATTGAACTACTCACACCTACAGGCAATTTAGAGTCCCCAATTGAGCATGTTTTAGAACTGTGGGAGAAAACTGGAGAACCCGGGGGAAACATGCCATCTCCACACAGAAAGGTCCTTGGATCAGGTGGGGATTGAACTTTGAACCTTATTGCTGAGGTAACAGTGCTAACCACAGAGCCAATCATTTTTTAAATTCCAGTGACTTTATGAACTGTTTTTCAAATTTTAGATCAATCAAATGGTCTTAAAATTCGGCTGGAGCCCATCCCAGACAGCAAAGCGTCTTTGGGATTTGATGAAGTTTCCCTTATCCGAGTTTCATGACTGAATGTTTGGTAAAACAGATTGCATAGATGTTGCTTAATTTTAATCCAAGAGGGATATTGTGTACATGGCCACAGTCCCATCCACTTTTAAAGACATTTAATGGCGTTTCCTATAATGCTCTTGTCTTTTGTAGCAGGAGTTTTAGAGCTCATTACAGTAAAAATAAATAATTAAAAACATTCATATCTGGCCGTGCTGAGAACAAATATAGAGGGGGGTGGCTCTGAGACGTCAAGTCTTATGGAGGTGTTATGGGCTCAAATTAACTAAACATCTGGGATGGAGGATTCCCACTTGAAAACCTCATGACATATCTACTCTCAAACCACGTCCATTCTAAAATATTGTCTTTTAGAGTGAAGTGCAAATCTTGAAATATGGCATATTGAATTAATTACATCCTATCATGTGTATATTGAAATGACAGTACAGCTTGTTCCAGAGTTGAATCTTAATTTTTTTATTATATAATACATTTTGAAACACGTTATTTGTTTATACCCTGTAAAGGGCAAATATTTGCCTTTAGTCAATCTACATTGCCACAATACTATATTCTTAAATATCTGTCTATAATGTCTTCAGTAACATTTGTCTGGTTCTTATTATTACCATGTGCATCTAAACAAAGCATCATAACCCTGTTGTATTAATATTAAGTAGTGGATCCTATTCCTGCTCCTCTAACACAGCGGAGCTGTGCCAGGTTGAAGACAGGTGTGGATACGTAAAGCCACCTTACATCTACAATTAAGAAGTGGGAGACGCAAGCACAAACTTTGAGCTCAGGAACTGAATCAGAACACAGAGATGACCAATTGAAGGCGGACACAGTTATAAAATCATCACTGTCTACTGGTCATGAGCCAACATCCATGTGATCTTACCTTTACATTTAATACAGCAGTAGAAGTAGAAGTCTTAGTTACAAGTATGTAACTATCTGGATAAATACGACAACCGAACATTTTAACAATTTAAACAGCCGGGTATGATTTATGCCCAACCATTGCAGTTGGCTTCTGTTTTAATCAGTCCAGTTAAACTTCACCTCAATTTGACTCTGTTTAGTTAATTTGAAGTCAGATTATTACAAGTATCCTGTTCCCAGACATAGCTTTCTTCTGCCACAGTAATTGTCCAATAAACAGTATCCTCTGCTTCATGCTAGGTAATCTAATACACTAACACAGTTTTACCCCAACATACAACCAAAGAAACTTGGCTGGAAAAGAAATGCACTGATGTGAAATACCAAGCCCTAAGAAGGAAGGATTTATTTAGTATACCAAGCCTTAAGAAAGAAGGATTACTTTAGAATTACACGCTTTAACAATGAAGGATTAAAAATAACAAGCCCTAGGATGAATTTAGGCGATAACATGTTCCAAAACTACTATGGAGAAAACGCAAACAAGCTGATTTGTTTGATAAAATATCAGTATTCTTAACAACCATTGGAAAATAGTGACTTAACACTTTAACAGCACAGCAGATGGTGAGGCAGGAAAGTATGCAGCCTTGGTAAATTTTCAACTTTTCTCAGCTTTTCTGACATTACTGACCTTTTTTCTGCTTTTGTTGCTGCAGTTAGTTAGAGCAGAAATAAATAGTGTGAGTGTAGAGCGAGTTGAGACAGCGTGTGAGAGCAGCATGAGGTATTCCAGCTGCATATCCCTGTTTGTACACATGGGTGAAATCGAAAGGACAGCCCCAGCAGCTGGCAGTGGGAATAAAGCTCTTGAACTTGGCAGTGTCAGAGCCTTATTCTCTATTAGTACCAGTCCAGGGGAAGGGAAGGCCGCTTTCTCATCATGTCGGCGTCATTGTTTGTGATTAATCATTGCCTTTAAGGGATACAATGTCGCCCTGTGGTTTTTGTGTACAGCGCTCACAGCTCAGTATGGAGGGGGGGGGGGTGCAGTGGTTGGCATCAAGCCGTTGAGGACCAGGAGGTACTTATGTGTCCCTGTAATCTCCACAGACCCCTCTCCTCTTCTTCCTGCTCCTCCTCTCTGTAGTGGCTGTAAGGTTTGGTGTTGGGGTGTCGCTGGACAGCGTAGCCAGCTACATCCTGGTCCATGATGGCCAGGAAGTCATAGAAGGAAACAGTTGGTAACCACAACTTTTCGTCAATAATCCCTAGAAAGGAAAGATTAAATACAGTTGTCAGTGATATCAATAAAAAATAGTCTGCCTTTGTTGTTCTTATATTTTTGCTTATAGAATGTTGAGAGAACATAGTTTTCAGTGTAGTAGCACAAGTTGAAGCATCTTGCTACCATACTACTACTACTTTACAAATAAACAACTGGACAGATAACCTCAGTACAATAAGCAGGCGTCCTAGGCTTTTGAGGTGTTGGAAGCACATTGACATGATATGGCAACCTATCTAATTGGCAAAATGCAAAAACATATCCTAACCTTGCTATTGCACAGTGCCACCCAATTTACTAGCATTTTAGTTTGTCTAGGTACCAACAGCAATTACAATCCTCACTCATCCAATTTTTTACTTTGACTGTAGTTTCTAGTACGAGGTCATATAATTAAACATTAGGACTTAAGCTTGCTATCTCCGTGAAGAAAGAGATGGCCCCGCAGAGCAACAAATTTGGCCAAGAGATGACCACCTCTAATGACCACTTAAAAAGCACAGAAATCTATTTAATTTATCTGTCATGAAGGTGAATGGAGAGAGGTATCAGAGATAGAGGAACTAACAATGTTCCATGTTGCAGACTTAAACATTGTATCTTTAAGTAAAGTAATTGCAGCACCGCAAAACATATTAATAGTTGATGGTAAAACTCGTGTGCTGCAATGTTGTAATCAACAGTTTCAAATGTAGGTTAATTTTCCTTGCTAGGCGAGTATCTAGGTATTCCCTAGCTAAATCTAAATCAAACGAGAGGGAAAGAATCACAGGACCGCAGCAGGCTAAAAAGGGTTGTCCAGACGTCCCTATCCCAGCAATGCTTCCTAGCTCCTTCTGGAGAATCCCGAGACGTTCCTCGGTCAGATGAGATATATAAGCTCTCCGGCGTTCTGGGTCAACCCTAGGGTCTTCCACGAGCAGGCCGTGCCTAGAAAAGCTCCAACGGAAGGCGCACAGAAGGCAGTAATCAGATGCTCATGCCCGATCATCTGGTTCCTTTCGGTGCGAAGGAGAAGCGGCTCTACTCCAAGCTACCTCCAATGCTCGAGCTCTTTACCCTATGCCTAAGGCCCAGCCACCCTATGGAGGGAACAAATTTCTGCCGCTTGCACTCGCAGCTTTATTCTTTCGGTCACTACCCAAAGTATGACCAGAGGTGAGGGTCGGGACATAGACCGACTGGCACAATCGGGAGCTTTGCCTTTCAGCTCAGCTCCTTCTTCGAAGGTCCGGTACAGCGCCCGCATTATTGCTGATACTGCACCAATCCGCTTGTCAATCTCAAACTCCATTTTCCCCTCTCTTATGAACAAGATCCCTAGATACTTGAAATCCCTTGATTGGGGCGGCAACTTGCTTCCGACCTGGAGAGTGCACTCCACTGTTTTCCGGCAGAGAATCATGGCCTCAGACTTGGAGGTCTGACTCTCACCCTGACCACTTCACACTCGGCTGCAAACCGCTCCAGAGAATGCTGAAGGTTAAATAAACACATAAACTTTATCAGGTTGGCTGAGAAGTGTGATACTTGATACGATAATTAGAGCACACCCTCCGGTCCCTTTTTAAAATGGGAACAGTGAACCTCTTCTGCCAATTCCAATGGTACTGTCCCCGTCCTTCATGTTACACCTCAGCGGCTTGTCAACCAAGACAGCCCAACAATGTTCAGAGCTTTCAGCATCTCAGGGCAAATCTCATCCACACCCGGCGCCTGGCCGCTGAGGAGCTTTCTAACTACCTCAGTGACCTCCGCCACGGATATCGTTGAGACTTCCCCCGAGTCTTCAAACTCTGCTTACTCCACAGAGAGTTACTAAGGTTAATTAATTATCATAATAGTTACCAAGGTTAAAACATTGCTTTTGTATAGAATAGATGTAAAAAAGCTTATGCTAAGATAAGGAAACACTAACCTCTTTTTCAATGTAGCAGTCTTGCATTAAAAACATCTAATCTATTGGTGCCTTTCTAGACACCCAAGGTCACACAATGTCATGTCTTGTGAATATATTCTGGAATGTCAGTAAACAATTTTGCAGATTCATTCATGACATAACAGTTGGTGCATACCTGTCCCTTGAACACTCAGGACTTTGTTTAAATGTTTGCCCACTGTTGCCTCAAAGTATTGGAGTATTAGAGGCGGCTGTCACCATAATTTGACAGCTGGAATTTGAATTTTCAGGGAAAAGAAATAAGGATGATGTTCCCCCTGCACCTCCCCCCTTCTCACCTGCTGGTGGTTTGTCCCCCTCTTCTACATTCTGTATCCACTGCAAAACAGACTGTGCCACTATGAGTGTCTGTGGAGGGTAATGAAATACTTCCCCGCTGCTGGGGAGGTGGGCGAGGAGCAGAGAAGGGATTGGGGGCAGGTAGCCCAGGTAATCCTCCAGAACTGAGACACCAGCAGGTGTACGGCCTCTGACACACACACGCACACAAACACAAACACACACAATAAAAAATCTGTCTGTTTTTACAGTTCCTCCTTCCTTCAAAAAATTTGTTCATAGAACAGTTTAGACATTAAGTTTATTAATAAGAAACAAGTGAAAGACCTTTTCTAGAAACATGTGAAAGACCCCTCACCATGTAATTCCAGTAGCCAGGTACCTTAATTTGTCTAACCCTTATAGGTGCATCAAGCAGGCCAACCTGGCATCTTAATCTGTCTAACCCTTACAGGTGCATTCAGCAGGCCACGCATTTTAATTTGTCTAACCCTTACAGGTGTATCCAGCAGGCCAGGTATTTGTGTAGTAGTCCTTTCTTCTGTAGGCCCCTCATCTCCTCCAGAACTCTCTGGTTTTCTCTTGTCCCTTGGACATCCTCTTCCTTGCCCACACAGAGCAGCAGCAGGGGCTTGTTCAGGTCCAGGTAGGACGGCAGGTTGTCAACCGTTAACTCAGGCTAGGAAAGGGGGATGGGGCAAAGAATTAAGACAGGAGTAAAGTAGAAAATAAGGACAAATTCGATAATTGCGGAGGTTACGATGAATGGAGAAATAGGTAGATGGAGAACTAAAGAAGAAGAAAGAAAGAGGAGAGATACATTTTGTTGAGGGGGAGAAAGGGGTGGAACAAAGAAGAGAAAAGAGGTGATGAGGACAACAGAGTGTAGGATTAGAACCAGCAGGAATAGAGGGCGGGTGAAGAGCAGCAGCCAAACGTGAAGTAGAGCTAGAGACCAGATGAATAGATGTGAAATAGACACCAGTAAACTCATCATTTTCTCTCTGTTTTACACAGATACCTGGGGTCACTGTGACACACTGCTATGGTTCAAAAGGTTTCTAAAATATGTTCATAAACTGGACTGATCGCTAAATAGCTGTTTACTCAATTGTTTTCACATCTTGATATATGACACAAGACGACTCTACCATCTTCTACCTGAAACAATATGCTCCAATTGTTTATGACAAAATTACAGATTCCGCCAATATTTCTCTTAGGATGCAAGCAGACTGAACAATAACAATAATAATTTGACACTCCTAGATCTACTACAGGCATACACAAGGGTCTTACCACACATAGATCCACTTACAAACGAGTCCATTGAAGCTGTGTGTAAACGTGTGGTGAGTTGGTTTGCATTGTTGAGTGGGATGGAGACTGCTTGCATGTCTGTTGTGGCCCCATGGGACGACGCCAATACAACAGAAAGCCCCACACCAATCCGAGGTGCCCTGCATGCAGACACACACACACACACACACACACACACACACACACACACACACACACACACACACACACACACACACACACAAATAAAAACTGTGTTCTAATTTTCTGGGAGTCTTGAAATACCATACAGCTCTCTTAGGCACAGTCTTGACCTGGATTCTAACATTTTGGGGAAATTGTTCAGATGAATCAAGCTGCAGGCCACCAAGACACACTCATCAAAAAGTTGTTGTGAGTCCAGTATTCTCTTCCATATGTTCTTAGACTGCTACTGGGTAAAAATCTACCAGACCATCTGTGATTTAGACACGTACATCTTAAAAAAAAGCACAATTATTTCACTGTCATTATTGATGCAAGTAAATCAGACTTACTAAATGTATACTTTAATGTATATCGCTGCCCTACCTATTTTATAAGTGCTGCCACCTGTATTTCATATAATAACATGTCTTAAAACACTTGACTTTGAGCCATGTGATTTACTTAAACTGTAATTTCTTTGCTGAATATTAGATTACAGTAGTGTATCACAAATGATTAACAGTATGATCAAGGTGACAAGCCAGACAACAAAACTAAAAAAAAACAGGTACAAGAACACTCCTGGATGTGCTGCATGGCTGAAGAGCCCCAGTACTCTGGGAGGAAGAGGTGGGATTGTGGACAGGCTAGCCCCAGCCAAATTAGACTGCTGGAGGTACAAAGCTTCATGGATGAAAGAGGGCATCTCCTCACCCCCTGTCTGCAAGACAGGGTACTCCACTACACTCCTGGGTAATACAAACCCAACTAGTCTTAACATAGAGCCATCAGTGTGAACCCTGGAGGAACATCTGGATCATATACCAACGCCATAGATTGTAGCAGGCGTCCGGAGAATCCACTTTACAAACAATAGGAATTCCTTCTATTCTACATCTCATCACTCACAGCGAAATGAACCTGAGAAGGCTTTCAGCTCCAAACATGCCGGTGTACAGCTGGGCTTGTTCACATGGGCGGAGCAAGAGCACAGTGGGGAAGGATGTGATTGGCTGAGCAACACAGATATCCGTCCATTCCCCACAATCTACCGTGGCCATTGCTACTTCAGTGTCTGAAAGTGAGTGAGTTAAATGGGTCAGACAGTCATTAATAGCTTTAGATTGATAATTTAATATTCATTGACTTAAAAAAAAAAATTGTTTCCAAATAATGTAGAAAAATATATACGATTGATCCAAAACAATTCACTGGAAAAAATATGGAAGGGTGGATTAAATTTTGTACCTTCTAGTGTCTCTGCCACCTCCACAAAGGAGTGCAATAATGTCATGGAAACTGTATCCCCTGGTGGACATTGAATTCCAAACCATAAGTGAAGAAATATTTCAATAATATGCATTTATTCTTAACTTAATTTGTTAGATAGTTTGTTTAACATTCTCGATGCACAAAAAATGTGGGAGAATCCTTTTAATGAAATGTTGAATAATACAACAATACAAAGTTTCCAACTGGGGTAGGGAATTTTATTTTGTAATATTGTGAGGGTTGTGATGGCATCTGTCCAGTAGAGGGCGCTGCAGGGCCTTGGTGGGGAGAACTGCATCTGACTAATCATGGATTGGCAACAGGTGTGTGGAATCTAATGATTAGTGAGTTGTGGGTTATTTAAGGGTGTCTTTTTGTTTCAGGGAGGGGTTGGGTGGAAAAGGAGCAGGAGACGCTGGAGGAGGGCTGAACGAATGCAACAGAAACATGTGCTTGTCGTGGAAACGAATAAATAGGGGTTACCCCATGTAAACTCTGTCAGTATCTCTGCCCAGCTTGTGTGTTCGCGCACAATTGGCGCCCAAACGTGGGGCATCGGAATCGGCACGGGAATGGCAATAGATCCCTCACCCATGGTCCAGTTGTCCCAGGTGCTGGCAATCCAGGAACGGCAGCTCAAGACAAACGACCAGCTCCGGGCGGCTGGACCATCTCCTGGAAGGTGGGGTGGGGCAGGGCGTTGCCCGGCGCCCGCACATCCAGCTGTTCAAGATGGGGTAGGCCGACGACCCTGAACCCTTCCTGGCAACCTTCAAGGCCACGGCCAGGACGTGCGGGTGGCCAGCGGCAGAGTGGGCCTGCCACCTTCTTCCCCTGCTGACGGGGGAGGCCAAGCTGGCCGCCCAGAGCCTACAGATGGCGGCGGCTGGGGACTACATGGCGGTGGTCCGGGCGATACGGGACCGGTTCGGGCTAAGCGCGGAGTAGCATCGCTTCCGGGGCCTGAACTACCACACGGCGGGCCGCTCCTACCTCTACGCCCAGCAGCTGCTGGACAAGGCCAAGCGGTGGCTGCGGCCAGACGAACGGGAACCAGGGGCCCGGCTGGAGCAAGCCTTTGATGGAGGCCTTCACCGAATGACTGCCGTTAAGGATGTCCGCCTGGGTCCAGCGCCACCGACCTACCACCCTCACCTCAGCGGTCGCCCTGGCGGAGGACCACCTGGCAGTGGTGCCTTAGCCACCACCTGTCCCGGCTCCCCGCAGATGGCAGAGCAGTCGTTTGGTGGAGTGCTGGCGATGTGGTCGGCCTGGCCACTTCCGGAGGGAGAGCCCGTGGATGGAACCCATGGGCCCTTCTCCTGGGCCAGGGACGACAAACCGCATCCCGGTAAGGTTGCAAGGGGGGACACACCCAGCTCTACTGGATTCTGGATGTATGCAGTCCATGATCCAAGAGCACCTGGTTCAACCCGTGGCATTGGTGGAGGCAGCACAGGTGTTTATTAGGTGTATTCATGAGGATGTTCACAAGTACCAGGTGGTCCCCATCGACATTTGTTTTGGGGGTAAAAAACATAGAATAAAGGCTAGCTCCCACCTTTCGCATCCCCTGATCATAGGAACGGATTGGCCTGGGCTCGATAGCCTAGTGGGGGGGAATTTGGGGGTTTGTTCACGGCAGGCAGGGACATGTAAAATGTGTGCCGTGCTCTGCGCTGATGCAAGGGCTCTCGATTCGGCCGAGTCTGGCCAATTGTGCATGAACACAGGAGCTTGGCAGAGATACAGACAGAGATTACACGGGGTAACCCCTCTTTATTCGTTAACACCACAAGCACAGGTTTCTGTTGCACACGTGCAGGCCAGCGACTCCTGCTCCTTTTCCACCCAACCCGTCACTGAAACAAACAGACACCCATAAAAAACTCCCAACTCACTAATCATTAGATTCCACACACCTGGTGCCAATCCGTGACTGACTAGCTGCAGGTCTCCCCACCATGGCCCTGCAGCGCCCACTACTGGAAAGATGCCGTCACAACCCTCACAAATATTATTTGCGGTATTGTTTGGAACTCACATTTGAGGTAGAACAGCACCACTATAAGGCTGTGTTTATTCACGGTGTCGCTGAAGGAGAGAGCTGTGAGCTGTGTGACTGAATCCATGTCTACAAACTGGTCCCTGACCTTGTACAATGATCCAGCCAGTTCATCATCTATGACATCTACACAAATACACACGAATATGAAACACACCCACAGACACGTATATGGCCATTATATTTCCAAAGTATTCAAAATGTAATTTATGTTTAGGTTATTGGGCTTACACAAACACATTTAATTGGAACATACTATAGAAATAGTCTCATACCTAGAGTGAACCAGTTCACCTCATCTTTCTCCTCGTTCTCATGTTCCTTCTCCTCCTCTTCTCCATCTCTAAATAAGTCAATGACCTCCTCCAGGTTGTTCAAGGTCATGTATTTGATCTCAGAGTCCTTAAAATATAACACACAAAGATATCTGCTAACTTCCAACAAGGTCCACTGTTACTTTGAACGTTCCGGTATGCAGAGCCATGAGTGGTGTACCAGACCAAAGGAACGAACCATCGGAACTTGGTGTTTTCCAATCATTAGTGATAGAGAAGTGTAGTTGTTCTAAACTAGGGCAGACAACAGGAAAGGTTGAGGCTGACCTCTCCCGGGAGCCTGTGTGCAGCGTTGTACTCCTGAGAAGTCTTGGCCACAGGACTCTCCCTACAAAAAGTACACAGCAGTTAATAAACACAAATACTGAATAATAATGTAGTGTTTTAAGTGCAGCACAAGCTGCCTCAACTGGTTGGCTGGTCTGATGAAGCATTCAGTGAAAGGGATGACAAGTGGTCAAACACACCGCAAACGTTTCACCACTTTCAAAATGCTATGCTAAAGCTTTGATTGGATGTGAATGTATGTGACCCCCCCCCCCCCCAGTATAAATTATTTTACTTTTATTAACAAGTGCAATTAAAAACAGCATAAGCCCAATGCCTGGGTGTGCCAGTATGATTCTGCAGCAAGATCAGTTTCAAATGGCGATGGGAGCAATACAGTGTTAGGAGTGCTGGTGGTAAAATGAACAAAAACGTAAAACAAGTGTAATTCAGACCAGACCTGTGTACAAGTAGTACCCGGCAAAGACCTCGCAGCTTCCAGGCTAGACTTCGAGCCGTGCTCCGGTCCAAGTTGTCTGTGCAGGGCTGGGAGAACAGGAAGAGCAGGGGCACCTGGAGGAGACTGGTGCTGAGTTGCAATGAGGAGGGCTCCTCTGATACCTCAGTCTGCTCACATAGAGATATGTAGGAGCACAGAGAAGAGAAAGCCCACGTGTTGGATCCACCTTAGGGACTCAGGCACCACAGTTCATGCTACTGTTAGGGATTACAACAAAAAATCATCAACTTCATCCTAAACCTCTTTATCAGCTTGTCGTTAATTAATTATGGATTACATTCTTAGATAACTAATAACTTAACGTTGTAAATACACCATCACTACATTTGACCTTCTCACAGTTAGTTAGGTTGAACTGTGTTTGTACAAGGCTAATGTGGAACACTATGTCTGAGGTTGTACTGTGTTTGCACAGGGCTGCAGTGGAACGCTATATGTCTGAGGTTGAACGTTTGCACAGGGCTGCTGTGGAAAAGTATGTGTCTGAGGTTGAACTGTGCTTGCACAGGGCTGCTGTGGAATGGTATAATTTGGTCTCATTCTATGACAAAGTGCTGATAAGGTAAGCATGAGAAAATGGTCTTATTGTTAATGGTCTTAGTTCTGCAATTTCCATTGGGATCAATACAGTATTTTCCATTCCATTTTACTGCTATTGTAACTGTCTCACCAAGAGTGGAGATTCCATTAGCTGGAAGAAGGAGTGGATGGTGACGGTGGAGAGAGGTTTTGTAAGAGCTGTGATGGGGCAGGGGGCCGACGGCTGGGACACGGACCCACAATGAATGAACCACAGCCCAGGGGACACAGAGGAGGGACACTTCATCCTGGAGATGGGAAGAATAAAACACTCAACATGTGTCACAGCACAATGGACCACATCATTTTCACCTTTAAAAATAATCTTTGGGAGAATGCTGATAACGAAAGCTGTATGCACAGTAAAAAAATTAGTACATTAAACCTATTAAATCTAATGAGCCATACAGTGGCTCCCTGTATTATGTGGTTGACTTTAAAATATGTTTGGTTTCCTTTAAAGCCACAATCACAAAGAAAGTGTTTGTGAAAAAAATCACAAAATAAAGATAATCGGATGTCTCTACTGCGTAGAAAACCAAACATGACCAGGCTTTTTGACAGATTCGTACATGAGAAACGAAACAGTTGATAACAGTGACGAAGATAAATAGAATCTTCATAAAGCAGCATACCTGAGGTGCTCCAATACCGTTTTGCCACTGGTCAGGACAAACTGATATTTGGCTCCATACACAAACGCTGTCTCCATCAGTGCCCGATGATCTGGAAGAAACCACAAGAAGAATCAAGAAACATGTATGGACAGTGTGAGAATAAAAGTCCTCTTATGTTATACAGCACAGATGACTAAGAAACCACCACATCTCCATTTCTCCCTTCCCACCTGATAGCCCAAACACCTCAACATGTCCCAGCACAATGTCCGTCTCTCCCTTGGCAGTGTTTTCCAGAGCCTGCAGTTCAGCAGCCGTCTGTGCGTAGCGTACCTCGTCATACAGAACAGTACTGACAGAATAAAAAACAAAAAAACAAGGAGCGTAACGTCTCAATATTTACAATGAAAAAAAAAACAAAATATTATAAATACATGACATTAATATTTAGTACAGGTATAACTACAACACTATATTACTATACAAACTAAGACACTTCACAGTGGCACGCTAGCAGAAAATCAAACAGCACTGCCAGCAAAGCTAAAACTCACTAATAAAGATCCAAACACTTTTTAAAGAATATATTTGAAAAAAAATTACTTTTTCTATAAAATACAGATAGTGGACAATAATCTTTCGTTTCGGTGATGATGCTCCAGCCATGTCACTCGGCTACTTACAAGAGAACATGGGACACAATAGCGTTGACATCAAAGACGGTATCCAGGTCAAAACACTTCAGAATCTTTATACCTCTGAAGGGAATAACAAATATATAAAATGTAAATTTGTATATCTATATTTATAGTAACATTTAGGAATTAATAACATGTAAAGAATTGACTATCCATCGCACAAAATTGGAATCACATAAATCATGAAATAAACGTTTAATATAGGGCTAGCATGCAGTAAAAATGCTGTAAGTCTTTAGGTATTACTTGTGCCTTTAAACGTTTGGTTTATATTATTCATACTCAGCTGAAAAAGCCAAGATGTTCTGTTACAAGTAATTTCAACCACTCATTTGACAGTTAATTGCCTTTGCCTATATATGCCTTAGTACATTTGGTTTATATTATTCATACTCAGCTGGAAAAAGCCAAGATGTGCTGTGACAAGTAATTAGGATTCTCTGACTTCAATCTTATTGAGCACATGTGTTGGTGAGATAAGGGTCCCTGGTTTGAGTCACAACTCCCAGGATGTTTCGGAAAAGCACAGAGTTACTGTCCCGTCACAACTGACGAGACGTTCCTGACAACACAATGTCACTGTCCCATCACATGGGCCCAATTATACAGATACTGTTTCAGAGCCCCAGAACTCCAGTTGAAGTCACTGTGGTGTAAAGTGAGTTTAAAGGGAATGAATGTAGCTTGATAAAGATCCTACAGGTTGGAGCGCTTGAAAGTGATTTCTTTTGCTATCAATCGTATTTTAAGCTTGCCTTGTTTGCCATTTGGGCTGTCAGTTTGCTGCAGATGTTTTTGTTGCATCACATCACTTCTCATTCAACAATAAATTGACACACCTGAACAAGTAGGCCTTTTTCATCAGCTTGTCTCCTTTGCAGAACTTGGCAACAATCTCTCTACTGCAATTAACCTGTAAACCAGTTAAGTATACTTAAAGGATAAACAAAAATACTCTAAGAAACACTGATAAGCTGTATCATTTTGATTTGATTGGGATATCTTAATAGACAGTTTATAATGTATAACTTGTTTTTGACCTTTGCAATCGTGATGTTGTCTAAATGACACCAGAACGCTTTTGGGGTGCCAAAAAGTCAAATTAAGCTTCTTTGATTAAAATTACATACAGTGGAAGTACTTGAGAGACTGTAATTTTACCAGTTAGAGGAGTAAGGAGGAGGATTACCTTGGCAACAGAGATTCCATAATCTTGAAGTACATTCGCAGACTCGTCCAGCTGATCAAGAAAAAGGAGGATTGTTGGGGTGACTGCGTAAACATCACACACGTTAACGGCGGGTTAATTTTTTGGAATTGGTTTAAATCTGTTGGTGATTAATAGAGATGAATACTTTCTGATTTTATTTAGATCCATGTAAAATGCTCTTAACGACTGTAGTTGCAGTAAAAAAAACTGATGTTTTGACGATACTAAGGAAAGCATAGCAAGATAAAGTTAATGGTTGAATATACTGTGAAACTGGGTACCCATCTGTCTACTTACTTTGATGTCCAAAGTAGACAAATAATGTCTTCCCAGACTGGAATTTCTCATTTAATCTAGCAGCCGTGAGCTCCGATGATACATTCGCAGCTGCCATGCAGCGGCCCACTGCATACAGCAAGAGCGTAACAAAGCACAACAATGCCATAACGAATTGTTTACTTAAACAACCCTTTTGACCGGTAAGAAAAAGCTGTAAACTACTTAGCGGTACGCTTATCAGCCTATTATACTAGCATTAACGTTGCCACGTTGTTGAAATAACTATTTTACTATTTGATTTTTTGCTTTGTTTGTCTTCTAGAAAATGGCAACCCATTGGAGTAGCCGTCACACACTCAAGCCAATCGAACGAGAAGTGTCTTGAGGCTAGGGTGCTAGACTGACGAATACGCGCACTTTGGGGCGAAATTGTGTTTCACAAGACAACGAAAGGATAAAATGAGACCCATCCGGGCTCTAAATGAAGATAATTAAACTGAAACCAGAGCCAAAATGGCGACTCGACTTTGGTGCCAGTTTGTGTTGCTAGTTTATTGGTCGAAAGGCGGGTCTAAAACTGTAGCCATGTCAGCTAATTTTTTTCTTTTAAAGGTGTTTCCTTCGTGGAGGATCTGCTTTGCAGGGACTGGTTTTAAAATTAGGGCATTCAGTCTGTTTTGTTGTAATTTATTTTGAACCAGCTGCAAGAAGTCTCTCACGTTACATAATCTGTGAGCCTCCGATTTAGCAATTAATGAAGTTCTGGTAGTTAATAAAAGTTACATATTACGATTAAACAGATTTACATTGCTCAATTGCAATTTTTTTTCACTAAATGCTGTTGAAAACATCTTTTAAAAAAAATCTGGCAATACACTAGTGTCGTGGAAATCATTGTAACTTATTCGAAATGTTGTGGTCAGAAAATCTGGTCAGTCTCATCATTTTTAAATCAGTTACTGTCTCTGGGGACGTGATACGAGCGGCTTTTTATCCTACAGTTGAACTCGCGCTGACCATAGCCTACACTGTCTATATTGCCTATACTCTCTTCTTTTTGTGTTTGTTTACCTGCAACTGTGGCTCATTCTGCATGGGCACAAGCGTTTCAGTTACGGGAGGGTTTTCCTTTTCCTCTGTCTGCTGTGGTTGACGTTGAAAACCACCTTGTTTTCTTTTTACGTAAAAAACGTTGCCATGGGTAACCCGTAGCTGTCCTTGCCTTACTGGCTGCTATACTGTCTTCCAGTGTGCCTCCAGTTCTTCACACTGTGTCTACTCAATCTGTACTTTGCAGAGGTATGGCAGTAGAAATAAATATTTGTGTCTGTGGTCTTGTATCAGTCACATTTTTTTTTTTTGCTGTTTGGAGAGCTGTGTACACTGCCATCATTGATGCAATATGGTCCTGGTCCTTGTCCTACCTATGGGCCCAATTCAATAGATCAATTTCCCTGCTAAATTAACTTTCTCACTCATCTCTCTTGCTTCTAGTTTGTGCTGGTGTGTGTGTGTGTGTGTGTGTGTGTGTGTGTGTGTGTGTGTGTGTCCGTTAATAGAATGCATTAACCTGGGTGTATTATGCTGTTATTGGGCAGATTCACAATGAATGCATGGATTTGTAATGCATATAAAAGCTTAGATGTCTTCAACGCATTGTTGATCTAGTGGCCTTTGTGGTACATGATTCTACTTGATGACTTGTTTGATTATTCACTATGTCCCGCTGATGTGCTTCTTGCAGGCTTTGTATTTGACCTACATATGGATAAGTGACAACTTGCATATTAAACCTGATATTTGTCATCCTTGGACATGTGAAAAACCTCTGACTTGGCTCTGTATCATAGGCTGGCATTAGAAAAGAGCAGAGCCGCTTGCTCACTCTTCTGACAGATCAGCTGCCACAGGTAGGGATAATATGCTTATTGTGCCCTTTATGTCTCCAATTGCTGGCCCCTGACACACTTTATTATATTGCAAAATTTTGTTTTTGCTTCACTCAATGGCCCATATGTTTTTAGTGAAGCACACGAAATCACAGCATCAGTCATATAGAATTTGTCAGTTTACAAAGAAATGTCATTCTGACCTTGCTTCATACTGTCTGCCTCAGGTCTAAAAGTTTGTCTTCAACCTTATTTAAGAAAGGAGGTCAATAAAGGACAGAGCAGAGAGGTGGGTTAGTGGAATAACTGAAGAGGAGATGGTAATGGGGGTAAGAAAAGAAGACCGAGTAGAGAAGTGGGGATGGAGTGAGATTGCGAGGACAGTGGATGATGCAGAGTAGGGGGAGATGGATAGTGAGTGTTTGTTCAATTTGAAAGTCTAGTAGAGCAGGCTTCTCTCTTCCACTAGGACCTATCGGAACCCTCCTAAAATGACCGTTCTTGTCCCTCTCTCTTCTCTCTGCGGATCCGCCTCTCCCCATTACTCCTTTTCTTTCTTTCTCTCTCTCTCTCTCTCTCTCTCTCTCTCTCTCTCTCTCTCTCTCTCTCTCTCTCTCTCTCAATAAGTATCCAGTAAGAACACTCTGCAAAGCCATTACATCATTCTATCCCAGGGGTCTCAAACTCAATTTACCTGGGGGCCGCTGGAGGCAGAGTCTGGGTGAGGCTGGGCCGCATCAGGTTTTCCACAAGAAAAGCTCTGATAAAAAACTTTACAATGTTCTCAAATATTTTTATTTTTCAACACAGAATAAGATGAAAAAATAAATAAACAAATTAAAAATTAATAAGAAAATCCATCAATCAATCAGTAATAAAGAAAATATTAATGATACAG
>JAVQJS010126403.1:0-21798 GCA_036024795.1 Galaxias rostratus | reverse complement strand
AAAGACATCTCTAGTTTGAACAGGTTAGGTCACACATCAGCATTACAATATATTATTAATATACTGGAAATTATGACAAATATTAAAAATAAAAATGTGAAGGTAGATTACAGCTAAATAGTGTTTATTTTGTATTATTAAACTCAAGCTCTGCATTGGGGTATGTTTTATGGTTTTTCATTTTCCATTTCCATCTCTATTGTTTCACCTCTCCTCTTTGTTAAATTAAACATTTTGATAATTGATATTGACAGGAAAATGGTCACACACTAATGTATTGAATAATTATAACGAAGCTAAAACTCTCCCCTTTAGATTGAGACAGGCTTTTTAAAGATGTTTACATATTCAGTTGTTATGTATGATATTGGAGTTGCAATAGCTTTTCCTGAATGTGTAAACCCAGTGTTTCTCCCCAGCCTCGATGATTGTAATGTAAATACAGACAAGCCGGTCCTGAGGAGGTTTGAGTAAGTACGGTTTGTTCTGGCTTTAGTCCGGAGCACCCCTCACGCTGCATGCTGGGAAGTGATGAAGGCACACTGGGATCTGGGGTGCTTTCTGGGCTCTTGGTGTGTGTCAGTCACTTTGTAACCGTGATAATGATTATTGATATTGGTGTCTTTTTGGGTTATTCATGGTGTACTGACTCATTGCCTGGTTGTATTGTATTGCTTAAACCAATTAACACTGTTGTATACTCAACATAGCTTTAAAATAACATGATTCCATGCACATCTGATCTAAAAATAATTTAACGTAAAGTAGTGTCTTAAAGTAATATATGCTGCAAGTTTCGTTGTAAATTTTTTTTAAACGTTTAAGTTCCAAAGTGGACAGTAAATTGCATGCTTTGCATTGTAATCCAAAAAGTAATGATTAAACAGCTTGAACAGTTCTTATTTTCTGAAAATTATATTCTGGAGTACTTATGGTCAGGCTCTGTTGGATGACCTACATAAATCATATGCCGTTTAAATTTTAAGTCAAAATAAAAGCAATAGAATCCAAAAACTAAAATGTTGTTTTAACAGTGTGTCTATTGCATACCTCTGTAGACATTGTCACCACAAATGCCAACCATGCCCTCACATTACACCTGAACTGCACCCATACTGAAACCATGAGTCAGTTCAACTAGAATTTTTCAAAGCGCATCCAGCACAGTAGTCATTTTGTGGCCAAACAAGATTTGGATAACTGTTCACTCATTGCTTTCATCATACAAAAGCCCAATCCAATGTAAGTGGTCTACTGAACTACACAACTAGTATGCATGGATTGGCTAAAATTGGTAATGGTCAGGAAAGGTGAACACCTCCAGACAAAAAGACAACATTAGGGTGTATAACTGATCTTAAAAATCCAATAATGAATGGCACATGGGTCTAAACTACAAAAAAATCAGAAAGGACTCATTGTGCTACTGCCTGCGAGTTGGAACCACAATCTCGATATACAATGCTCAACAGTAGTCCATATAAACTCGGATTACATATTAAAGCTATAAATCTCAGTGATAGACTGATGCAGTCCAGGAGTCGAAAGGGGAATGGATTCTTTGTACCCTACTGACCCCCCACCCCCCAAATGGGCAAATCTAGTGTTTATGCTTATTTAGCTGGTAGGGAGGAGGAGTAGAGTAGGGTAGAATTTCTGTGGTGGCTTCGGGGGGCCAGAGAGGAGTGTCATGGCCAGGCTGTAACTGCTTCTCTACGGCAGTGTGGTGTATCAGAAAATCTCTTCCCTTTGTTCTGATGATTTCTCTGTGTGATCACGGTAATTTTTAGGAGGAGTTAATTGAGCCTCCCTTAAACTGATTAATTTGCCTGGTCTTTGGACAGGTGGTTGATTAATCTGAAGGTGCCATAGACTGGGGTCTCTGCCAGTGTACGTTGTCTGACTCCTCTTTGTCCATCCATAGAGACACCTTCCTGCGCAGCCTGGCTGCCACCCAGTGGGAGAAGAAGAGGAGATCCCTTCATGGGAAAAAGCACCAGGACAAGGACCCGTCTCTGCAGCAGATCCAGAGCCCACTCCCGACTGAGGACTCTTCGGTTACAGACCTCAGCCCCAGTACACCCATTGAAGGTAAAGCCTGTCCACCTGATGTCTATACTGTGCCTTATATCTTACACAGTACCTCAATGGCAGTCACAATCAAAATGTAAGGATGGTGTATGGTCAGACTCAAGTTAGTGGTAAACTAACAACCAGCTAAAATAGACACCAGCTGAAAATAAATCATTTCTGAGGTTCCAAGAATCCAATGTTTTAGGTGGGGGCCCAGACAAAGACATGACCATTGGTGTATAGACTTCCCCAACACTCCCCTCTCTTTTGGAGGTGTGCTCATGACGCACACAAAGGCAGAGGTGTGCGTGTGTGCGTGTGTGCGTGTGTGCGTGTGTGTGTGTGTGTGTGTGTGTGTGTGTGTTTGTCACAAATGATTAGGCCATTGTTGAGAAATCAGTATGAGCCTCCAGTTGTTAGGCTCAAGTCCAGCTTGGGTCAGACAGATTCAAAGCAAATTACGTAACACCCACCGTCAAACAGACCCCCCCACACTCACACTGCAAGCTGGGAAAGTGAAGAATTTCGCTTACTCCCAACAAGAGCAATGCTAAGATGCTCATTATAGTAGAGGTGGTGGCTATAGTCAGGTGCAGTGTGTTTGGTAGAGTAGACTAGTTACATCCCTCTGCTACCGGGTCGAACTATTTCATAATCTGCTCAAATCTTAGCAGTGAACTCTGACTTTGGGGTTGTCCAAAATGAATGGCATTTGTATAGTCTTATGTCTGCAGAAGTTAGGTAATGCATGCCAAGCTTTTTCATGTTTTTCCAGACAGCCTTTTAAACTGTTGGTCTTTACCAATATAATATCAATTTAATGATATACTGAACACAACATTATTGTAAGAGGTTTATTTTAACCTAATATTAATATTACACAAACAAATCAAAGAAGAATCCTGGATCAACCTATTAGTCCGATTGGCAGTCTGGGTGTGGAAGGCCTCAGTGATGCCAGGCAGCCCCACCAGTTGAAAGCAGAGCCACCGGTTTCCCATGAAGTCTCCCAGACCCCCGCATGAGTGGCAGTGCCCTCTGAAAGCCCCTTTGGAACCAGCTAATGAGATGGAAATTAGAGTTGGGTGCCCAGAATCTGACCCCCACCCCCCACCACACACACATTTTCGCCCTCTCTCTTTTACTCAAATATACATGAACACCAGACACATGCACAAACGAAACCCTGTTGGGAGACTTAAAAAATTAGGTTGCGTATACGGGCACTGGGAAGAAGGCTTCATATGTTGTGGTGAACATAATTGAATTGAATTCTGTAGGGCTATTTCTCTAAAGTATATTGGTATTGCCTACTTTCCAATAACTATTTTATAATGATTAAAACTAATCTCATTTACTTTCTTTTCCTGTCATTTCTTCATAGACCTTTTTTGTGCTTTTATGCTGTGCTGTGATATGTTTTTGGTTCAAACATGTAGTAGGTAAATGCATGAGGTATGTAAGTACTTTTGTGCTGCTGAGTTAGTATATTTTTTTTTGTGTGTGTGTTTGTGCAGCCTTGCCACGGGCCAGCGGTGCAGAGCCCCAGACTGTGGGCCCGGTCTCCAGAGAGCGTGGCCCCACCCAGAGGCAGAGCACCCTGGAGCAGCAGGAAGACCCAGACATACAGGACGCCCATAATGAACCAGGCAGGAGATTACAATTCTCCTTATTTACTCTTCCTCTGTCTTTTTCTTAACATCCTCCTCTTTGGAGACGTCTACAATACTTCTGGCTGGTTGTTGGCCGTTTAGCGCTCCCAATAGCTTGACTGACTGAGACACCTAGTGGACAATTTAATGTAGTGCACCACACAGGGAAATGGCATCACTCCTACAGCCTTTGAGCACTAAAATACATTGCTCTTTGTAGGTCTTTTTTTCATTGCAGACTAGTAATTTATTTTTGGAGTGTGCAAGCTTTTTTAAGTTTTAAGTTTTTCCCACCCTTCAATTCGCATATTTCAAAGCCAAATATTTTCATTGTGTGAGACTTTGAAGATTGCTGACAGATTACAACCCACAAGACACAGCCCCCACCCCTGTCATGATGTGTGTTGCAAACTAAGCCAGACCTAAAGGGGCGTTCATGGCCCTGGGCGAGCCCACTTGGACTGGGCAGGGACATAAATGGTTTAAAGTATTTGAGATGAGAATCTCCTTTCCGTTTTCCTGTTCTGGTCTGGTTGAATCACCAAGAAGACATTGCTGTGGTAACTACTGCACAGCGGTGATGTAATGTAATGCAGGGCATCCTCCTTTTAATACATTAGTTCATGCAGCCACAGATATATGGTTACTTGTTGCTTGGCTTGGAGGCAACCGTGGAGGATGATTAATATCCTTGTTTCTGCCCAAACATGCATATTATGCCTCTAAATAACAGTCATTTAGGTTGATTTGATGCAAATAGTGGTGCAACCCACTGTAAATGTGAAATGTTAGCATAGCTACAGTGCTGATAAACTAAATGTTCTAGTCCTCCAATAAAATCTCTTAAACCTTTTCGTACTTCACGTGGCTCCAGTGATGTCAGTTTTTGCTTTGTTAGGCTTGTGCCTGAGCTGTATTTGTTTCTCCCATTCTCCAGGTAGCACTGTCCAGCGCCAGGGCAGTGTGGTGGAGCAGCGCAGCACCCTCTCCAACGACAAGAAGTTCATGCTGGACATGCTCTATGCCAAGAACTCCACCAACGGAGAAGCCCTGAGAGGGCCGCCTGACTCTGACTCCACCGAGGAGCACCTGGACCAGCCGCCGGCCAGTGACAGCGATGACCTGAGCGGGGTGGGCCGTCTGGCCGAGCGCCTCTCCAGCCTGAAGGCGTGTTCATCCCAGCTTAGCGAGCGCGTCCAGTCCCGCCGGGCAGAGCTGGAGGTTCTGGGGGGTACAGCCCAAGCAGCCTACGCCAGGCTGGCCGAGGAGCAGCAGGAGAGGCGCCGCATCCGCCCGCAGTACAGCATCGACGCCGAGGCACACTCGCGGAGTCTGGAGAAGACTCTGATGACGCCGCTCGCTCGAGGCCACGGCCAAGGGGACGCCTGGGAGCAGCTCCAGCCCAGCTCTCGAGCGCTCCGCATTAAAGACCTGGACTTCTCCGACCTGATGGAGGAGGAGGACATAGACGTCCTGGACATGGACACCTATGACGCAGGCATGTCCAATGGGGGTGGTGTCGGCAGCAGAATGCCCCCTCCTCCTCCTCCTCCACACATGTCAGGATCGTGTGGCACTGGCCCTCCCCCACCTCCACCCCCACCTCCTCCACCAGGGGCAACTGGTATGCCTCCCCCTCCTCCCCCACCACCTGGTATGGGTCCCCCTCCTCCTCCAGGTGGTCCGCCTCCTCCTCCATCTTCCTCTCCCCCAAACCCGGCTATTGCTAAAAAGCGTAAAACTGTTAAGCTTTTCTGGAAGGAACTCAAACAGTCAGAAAGCCCCAGAAAGTGTAAATTTGGCCGCGGGACAGTATGGGCTTCCCTTGATAAGGTGACAGTTGATACTGCCAAGCTGGAACACCTGTTTGAATCAAAGGCTAAGGAACTGCCTGTGACCAAGGTAAGGGGCGTATTATTAAGAGAGACAGTTGTTTGTCATTTTCAGACATCCATCTGAAACACTCTTAATTACTTTTATAGAAAGGACCTGAACTGAAAAAGTCATCAATTCTTGTACTCGACCCCAAGAGGAGCAATGCCATTAACATTGGCATGACCGTACTACCTGCTGCCCATGTTATCAAGACAGCCATTCTCAACTTTGATGAGTTTGCAATAAACAAAGAAGGAATAGAGGTAAAACCACCACTAGAGCGCGTTAGCGTGCCACACAATTCATGTGATCTGCTCACGTAGTGTTTTCCGAACAGTGATGACTTGATGCAATTCCCCCCCTGCAGACGTCATGATTTACTGTAGGCCCTCAAATGATTACAGTCTGAGGTCACCATGCTTTGAGTGTTATGGTAACCTTATATTTCTGGGTAATGATAACCTCCTACCTCTGGTTTAATCACTGCGTTATTCATACTGAACACCCCTGGACATTGTGTCCATTCATAGAATGACCCTGTCCTCTGTGTAGAAAATCCTGACCATGATCCCCACGGAGGAGGAGAAGCAGAAAATCCAGGAGGCCCAGCTGGCCAACCCTGATGTTCCCTTGGGTACAGCCGAGCAGTTCCTCCTCACCCTCTCCTCCATCAGCGGAATCATGGCACGCCTGCAGCTCTGGGCCTTCAAACTCAACTATGAGACCCTAGAGAAGGTACACACAGAACTACAGACAATCCAAGCAGACCTGAAGAATGAGTTGTACTGCATAATCTTCAGCACAAAAACAGAAATACCTTTGCCTAAATGTTGTGTAAAATTAACAAGTGTTAAGCTTTATCTGCACCATGGTGGAGATTTACCCACTCCAAAAAAAGTTATAATTTTGTTTCCTTTATTTCATCTCAGAGCACATTTGAGATGAACCTAGTCATTATTCATGGAGGATGCCGCATTTCCCCCAAATCACATCTTATAGCTACCAAGCGGAAATTTCCTCTATTGATAGACTGTGTGTGCAGAATACAAATGTGGGTCTGAGCCCGTTCACACCAGAGATACTGCTTACACGTCACATATTCCCGCTGGATAAAGCACCTCTTGAATGAGTGCCAATTAAAAGTGTGGTTACCAGGCAGTGCATCCTCTGTGTTTTAACCCTCATGGATGGATGGATGGATGGATGGATGGATGGGATGGGGATTCTAACACCAACCTTTGTTAGTGTCCACTGTGTCTCTTTTGCCTACTCACTCCTCTGTAAATCTCTCTCTCTCTGTCTGTCCTACTTAGGAGATAGCAGAGCCTCTCTTTGACCTGAAACTGGGCATGGAACAGCTGGCCAAAAACAAAACCTTCAAGCGCATCCTAGCAACCCTATTAGCTATCGGCAATTTCCTCAATAGCACAAGTGTAAGTTTTTAGTACGGTGAAAAACCTTGATTTATGTGTGTTTCTTATGTTTTTAAAAAAGAGGACAGAAGTTCATTGTCCAGTTAAAAACTTTATAGTATCCATGTGAAGAAAGCTTACTTGCATGCCTCATATAATCACCTGCGCTTGGCTCTACACTCTGACTTAAACTTTAAGCAGATTAAAAGAATGTGCTTGTCTTAACGCTGGCAAACTTTAAAAGTTCAGTAGGACATGTTTATCGTGACTTTTCCTAAAGACAGACAGAGATTAGGTTTGTTGGGGGTGACATTTTCTTTCAGAGTAGCATGAAGTTTTGAGTGTTGCCAGTTGCTTTGATACTGTCTACACTTGCTGCCCTTTGGCCACCGTCTCTTTAGTTCTGAGTGGGTGTGCGTGTGTGTTTCAGGCTAAGGGCTTCGAGCTGAACTACCTGGAGAAGGTGACGGAGGTGAAGGACACCGTGCACAGACAGTCCTTGCTGCACCATACCGCCAACTTTGTGTTGGACAACTACCCTGACACCTCCGATGTCTATTCGGAGATCCCTGCCATCACCCGCTCTGCCAAAGTAAGAACATAGCCCTGCTGTTAACTCTTATGTCGGTCAAGCATTGCGACATCCAGGGGTCGGCAGTGAAGATGGTTTATTCAAGTAAACTCTCCCAACATTCAAGAATAAATAAACCAGAGTGCAAGTACACAGACTGTCCTTTTCACTTTCCTCTAGGTGGAGTTTGAACAGCTGTCAGACAATCTGGTGCAGCTGGAAAGGAAGTGCAAGACTTCCTGGGACAATCTGAAGGTGGTGGCCAAGCACGAAACCAAGGCCCTGCTCAAGAACAAGATGACGGAATTCCTCAAGGACTGCACTGAGCGGATCATCATCCTCAAGGTGGTCCACAGGAGGATCATCAACAGGTATCCAACCCATCCACTCCTACCTTGAAAATTGACATGGTGGATATTTATCTAAACAATAGTACAGTAGGTCTTACTGGAAACTGCCAGCTGCACAGTGAACGTTGCGTGTTTTCCGTCATTCATGTCCAGGTTCCACTCATTCCTGCTCTACCTGGGACAGCCGTCCCACTCGGTCAGGGACACCAAGGTCACCCAATTCTGCAGGATCATCAGTGAGTTTTCCTTGGAGTACCGCACCACCAGAGAGAGGGTCCTCTCCCAGAAGCGCAAGAGAGACACCCATCGAGAGCGCACAAAGACCAGGGGCAAGATGATCACCGAGGTAAAGAGGCCTTGGACCTCTGGCATATATACTAAAGGAGCCAATTTTTTCAAAACCCTATCTTGCATTTCACGACTACGTGGTTGAGTGAGTGATGTGGATTGCCATTTTGATATTTGACATGTTCAAGTTCCCTTTTTTCAGAAATGTATAGATACTGCTCAGTACAGATAGAAAATTTGGCCACTCATGTGAATTAGTCATTTGTGAAGGTTTATTATTTGACCTTTGACACCATCCTTCTGTCTCCTCCCAGACGGAGAAGTTCTCAGGGGCGGTTCCATCTGAGTCCCAAGGCAACACCTCCCCTGTGGCCCTGGTAGGCGACGCTGAGCCGGCCGAAGAAGAACACGAGAATATGACGAACATGCTCATCAGTCCCACAGACCACTGCAACATCAGACGCAGTCGGGCTGTCCGCAGTAAGACACACACACATACACGCACACACAGATAAACAAGCAGTGACGTTAAACAGCATCTAGAAACCTGCAGGAGCCTATGCTGTTTAATTAGCAATTTGAGGGTGATAGAAACTGCCCTTTTTTAATTCAACATGTGGTACCTACTTATAAGTATGGTTACCATGGACTTCTATGTTCTATAGGTCTAGGAACAGTCAATCTTCCCCAGATGTCCTTACCCAAAGAGGACAGTGCCAGCTCACAGGATGACGCCACCGATGAGATCATGGATCGTTTGGTCAAGTCTGTCACCCAGAACCCCTCAGAGAGGCCGTCCAGCCCCAAGACCCGAAAGCGCTCACGCCTCAACAGGAAGTCATGTGAGTAGCTGGAGGGGGTGAAAGATATTTTGTTTAGTATTTTTACATGCTGTTTACAGGGTTCATACACAGATCCAGAAAGCCTAGAAACGTTTAAAAAAAGAACAACAATAGAACAAAAGTCCCTGTCCTTGAAAAAAGAGAGTTAATTGTTGAACCAAGAATGATATTAGGGAAGAATATTCCAAAAAAAGACATGAGCTCGCTTCAGTCTTGTTTAAAATTTAGCTGTTGCTAAATGACAGCAATGACAAAAACAATGGTGTTTTCCATTCTTTTAAAATAAAGTTTTTGTCCAACTTCAGTCCTCCAATTTTTTCAATGTATCACTACAGTGTGGTCTATAGGATAAAGGATTTGCATGGGAAAAGAACCAAGGCATATTGAAGCTCTCAGGGGCCAAGTTAGTATTTTAAAGTTTAACTTTACTGACCCCTAAAATCATTCAGACATATTTGAGCAAATTTCTCCTATGCAGGAGATGGATCAAGTCTAGATGTACTGCATGTCACTGAAGATAAGTTGGGTGGATTTATCTCCTGTGTCCACAATAGCAAAGCTGTGTCCAAAACAACTGGTTATCTCTCTTATGTCCCTATCCCTGTTTTAGTTCCTGTCCAAAGTCATTCCTACCAGATCTTTATCATGAAAATCTTTTCATAGTTTCAGAGGCACCATCGTTCCCCTTTTAACAATGTTCACATGTTCAGAACTAGGTGCAGAATTTGTCATTGCCTGACGAGTTGAGTAGCCTGCACTCTATTTTTTCCTGTCATGGTTTCAAAGCCACATCTACTCAGCAGCCCTGAACTAAACTATTAATTAGGGCCCTGTAACAGGATGCTACAGTATTTGTAACTTTGCCATGTTTTTTTTTCTACCAATGTTTGCCGCACAATCCACACTGGTGTGTGCGTGCATGCTTTACAAATACTGTATTTGTATGACTTCCTGTGTGCTATGCCATACATATGATTGTGAGTGTACCTATGTTATTACTATGTTATGGTTTGTGTTACAGTACGGCGGACTCTAAAGAGTGGATTGACTGTGGATGTGGCACAGGCTCTGGGACTAGCCAATAAGACTGGAAACAAGGTGTAAGCCCAGACGTATAATGTACAGGCTGAGAAACACAACCCTGGCGAGACACACTGGGGTGGAAAGATACTCGGCTAGCACTAGAGGCTGAACCTTTAAGTCACAGCGGCCCGTCAGACCTTGCCTTTGGACAAAGTAAAACCTCCAAGTGAATATATATTTTCAGCGCACCTGTTTTGAATTGAACATTTTATGCCTGTAATTTGTTGTTTTCGAATGGTGCATCCGGAAGTGTTTTAGAAATGTAGAATATATGATGTGACGAGAGTAGGCCTATATTTCAGGAGCGCATAGCCCACTTTCAAAATGTATATGTATGTGTAGCAGAGTATTTTCTATTAAGTATTTTAGGAATCTAATCTTACACAGACTAGCATTTTTTGAATATGGACATGGTATAAAGTTAAATGAGCAAATGTTTCAGTTTCATTCCGCAAGGTACCTGCAGGTGTGATTGTGAAGCAGAGAGCAATGTGTCATCTTTCATACTTTCATCCTGTCTAACTCAAAACAAGGTTGCATGAACAGAGAGCTTTGAAACTTGGTAACATGCTTCTTTTTAATGTACAGTTTTTGATGTGAAAATCAGTGGCTATGTGTTTGTGCGGGAATGTATTGCATAGTGTATCGCCATGCACCCATGGCAGTGAATGGGTGATTTTAAAGGTAGGTGTGCTGTCTCTGACTCCACCAAACTATTTCAGTACATACTAAGTAAACCATATTGGAAATACAGTCGATACCAGTCAAAAGATTAGTCCAGAATTTACTGGTACTGTACAACAATGCAATGTATGGCCACTGAAAGCACTGTGTTGTATAATTACAGGAACCCCACTTTAAGTGAAAGTATTCTAAATTTAGTTTTTTTCTAAATAGAGTCATGCTATCTGAACTAAATACGTGTTGTGAAGACATATTTGACTATCATGCTAGATTTGACGAGACCATTTCATATAATTGCCTATTTGCACTGGGGGTTGGGGTAGTATTAAATGGCAAAGCCGCTGCATGAAAAATTCATGAATGCTAAATTGTCAATAATTGTTTTCTTGAAAAATGTCAATATATGCTTGTTTACACTTTGACAGTGCCACTGAAGCTATTGTGTTCCACTAGTAAATACACACCTGCATCACTATTCTTGGGCACATATGCAGCAATACGACATCTCTGAGGATTAGCGGGGTTAAATTGATTAAATAAAGTGACTGTTATAACGTTAATAAAAGAATAAAGTGGTATTTGAGTCCGTTATACCAGTTTTTTTTATAAATATTGCCTTGTTTAATGTTGAACTTGCTTTACAATATGAATTATCCACAACAATTTTAAAAAAGCGCCCTCGTCCAAATACGGGACAACATCACTGAGTTTTCGGATACATCTAGACTACCACCTTCACGTGGGCGCTTTAATTGAGCAGTCGAGTGTTTCCTTTGAGAGTTGGGTCACGTGCCAAGATACGCCAGAGGTACCGAAGTCCTACCTCCGCTCGGTTACCAGGCCGGTAAGTCAGTGAGATGGTGTTTATATTGTAAACTATTAGCTGGTCGTCCTGTGCGGTACCCCTTCCCGGGTATATAAAAAGAAGAGGAAATGACACACCGATGAGTGGACCGGGAAGATGCTCATCCTGAGTTTGTTGCTGCTGTTACCGGCTTTCGTTGAAGCTGTGACTGACCTTTACGTGACAGAAGCATCGCTTCAATCGGAGCTTGGAGTTGGATCGCCACCGGTGCCTTCACTTTCAGTCTCCCACTTTCAGACCGAAGAGTACAGTTCGCCCGGTATTGCCTTGGCCAGGTCTGCAGAAGAACGGACCACGCCAACCGACGAGGGCGAGTCACATCATCACGGAGGGGGATACAAGATAGTGCAGTGGGAATGGAGCTATGTTCAGACTCCTTACATTATCGCTATATGGCTTCTGGTGGCCAGTGTGGCCAAAATCTGTAAGTGGACTAATAACCCTCTACATCTGTATAGTAATTATGTGTTTAGTGAGTACAGTAAATGAAAAGTGATTAGACTTGGCGTCAACATGCAGTTTCTTTGGATTGTATCCACGTTACGTATTTAAGTAGTCAATGGCATTTTAAAAAACATATTTCTAACCTCATCCAGCATGTTATTTAGTACTTCTTATTTTTAGCATTAGTATTAGTAGAAATATTAAATTTGATATTATACAGTAGGTAATGTGGGATATTATATGGGTACTACTACTGTATATAAAGAAATTAGACCATACTGTATTAGAGAGAAAAATAACATTTATTTTATTTTCTTGACTTGAATAGTACTTGCATGCTAAGTGTCATTGACTGTCTCCATAGTAGAGAGATGATAGTATGCCTATGTAGTGTCAGAGTTGGACGACTGTTCAATATTATGATCGTTAACCTCTTTGACCCTCAGACCTGGCATTAGCCGTCTCCGTCTCAAGCAACTCTTGGAGTTCTCTCTTTGTGTATACTGTTAAACTTTATATCCCCCTTCACCATGTCAACAAAACAATCGTGACTCTATGATGACTCACATCAGCATCCATTATTGTGTGACATACTGTTTGGCTTTTGGAATTGTGGAACTTGTCCTTTCCCAACCATGTGAGGTATGGGAACACGTTAAAGTTATTGTTGTATGACATGTCAAATAGGAAAGGTCTGAGTGGAAAATTTGCACTAGACATGGTAATTTACTATAATCTTATACGGTATAATGCAACCTCATATTTCATCGTAAACAACCCCAGACTACAAAAGAGAACATTTTCTAAAGAATGACAATATAATTACCAGATGGATGGTCCTGATGCTTTATTATTTTTTATTATAAATTTTTTTCCCACAGTTCAGGCTGTTGGGGGCAGTGTGTTGTGTGGGTGGCTCTACCAGGTGGTGTGTGTGTGTGTGTGTGTGTGTGTGTGTGTGTGTGTGTGTGTGTGTGTGTGTGTCTCCATGCGTGCATGTGTATGTGTCTTTATGTGTGTGCAACCAGCCCACATACTCCTACAGGAGGAGGAGACCGGCTGAGGCACATTCACAGAATAAACCAAATATGTCCTCATTTAACACTATTGCAGGATCCTTGCTGCCATATGGATCAGCATAGGCAACATGGCTGGCCAGAAGAACATCATGCAGAGCAGCTGGTAGTTGTGTTCTTAGTGTCTTGCCATGCCTGAATCATTAGTGACCTTATGCTGTGTACTGCAGCATGGATGGAGGTGGAGACCGAAGGGATTCATATTCAGGGATGCTGTGCACACCTACCTGTATAATACCTGTACTGTATAAAAAAAGCGCCAATAAGCGTTCCCAGTTTTATCCTGACCTTGAATTTGAGCAGGCTCTCTTCATATGTAACCAAATATGTCTTTCTCTCCACTGTCACTTTCATTGGAGTAGGATGATGAATCATAATAACAGTGAACTAATTTCAGAATGCTGCAGTCTGAAGACTTGCTTCATGTTGTCAGGAGACGGCGAGTTGCATGTCCTCCATAAACAGCCTGTTGCAGTTTCTTTCTCACCCCTCCCGGCTCAGTCTCTCTCTCTCTCTCTCTCTCTCTCTCTCTCTCTCTCTCTCTCTCTCTCTCTCAAGCTCGCTCTCACGCTCACTCTCCCTCTCCCTCTATTTCTCTCTTTTTTATTTCTCTTTCTTTTCCCTGGTGGTTGTTTTACCCACTGTGCTCCTAACCAAAATGAGACACTATCCCTACTAAAAGAAGTTGCTGGGTTAAAGTGTAGATTCTGACAAAATTTTTATCAAGTAATTTTTTTTACTATTTGCCTTTAAGACTAGCCAGAGGATGTTGCTAACAATTCTGTTGAAATGTGAATTCTCACACATTAAATCAGATGCAGGAACATATGCGCACAAGTGACCTACGAACACAGCCAACCAGCCCCAAACACCCACCGATACACAGATGCACAAACCTACACATGAACATAACCACCCCTTATCAGTGGCCAAATGTGTCATCCTCATCAAATAAGCCATTGCTGTCCTGCTGTTATTAAGCATTCAGAACATCACATCCATCATGTAATTGGAGCCACTCAGCCATAACAGGAGCACTTTGGGAGCTGCTCAATGGGAAGTAGTGTGCTGGGAGTCCTTCCTTACCTGGCCACTTAGAAGCGCCTGGCCACTCGCTGTGTCTTCAATTGGCTGCTCCAATGTAGAGGAAGATTGGCTGTAAAGAACAGGCAGTTCACTGGGGTGACATCTCCTACTGGTTGGGGCTGTGTCCGTTCAGACTTCTTCTAGCACATTCAAAATGTCATGAGAGAGATCTTGAGTTGTAATGTGAATATGCTTTTGTGCCTGGGTCAATTTGTTGTTTCACTGTTCTTTGTGACTCATGGAAGACCTGGTTGATATTTTACAGGCAGGTGCATTTTCAGGGCTATGTACCAGTGTTGATTTTGACAACAAAAATGTGGATTAAAAGTGTTAGTTGACAACCCTTTTTCCATTACTAAATTGTGATATTCTGAAGTAAACAAAAAATATGGACAACAAAACATAATTCCAAATCTCTGCTCATTTAGTTCTGACTTTCTAAGACGAGACGAAATAGCTGGCTCTGTCCTAGCAGACAACCTAAGTTGCCTCTCTCAAAGCCTTAATTGTTCTACTTTTAAGCAATTCACTTAACACAATTCCCCTTACCTTCCTGTATGTTTCTTATTTGATGTTGATTTCCCCTACTCTCAAGTCTGTGTATGTCAGCGCAATTTCTAGCAAATGCCAGGCCATTACAGTGTAATTTGAGTACAATGTAAAGGTTATTTTGATGGATAGACTTTTGCCCTTGCTTCAGTAACTTTTATAAATTCAGAAGTCCAGTAAAAGGCCACATGGACCTTCAACACTAACTTAATGCATTAATATGTCAGTGTGTGTGTGTATGTTGCACTATACTGGCAACTGAGTCATACTGAGTCCCGGCACATGGCACAACGATGCACAGCTTAAGAATAAGCTACAGACCCAATCCTTTGCTGTGGGTTTGGAAGTCATTGTGCTCTGACACTGTGACACTTACCCCGTTTATTTATTTATTCATCCTCTATGTCCCTCTTCTACTTTCCTTTCACTCTCTCGTTCTTTTTTTCATGGAATCTTTTTATTGAATTCTTTGCATTGCCACTGTTATTTACTCTCCTGTAATAGGCTGTATACTTGTGACAGGTGGGGATGTTGTGAGCGAAAAGACTAACTAATATAGATCCTAAGGCTAGAGAGGAATCACATTACCTGATGCTGCCTGTCCTCCCAATCAATGGTCGTAAATTATTGTAACAATTTGTGTGCGCGTGTGTGTGTGAGGGGTGGGGGGTGGGGGGGGGGTGTTTGTTTGCGTTTTTCTTTGTGTCTTTATGTGTGTGTTTGTTTAAGTGTATCTTGTCAGTAAGTAAAATAGTTACATAGTTATCTTATCATATAGCCATGCATGTAGACCTGACAGTCTTTCATGGTGGGATTTCATGACTTTTTAGTATCCTTGGCCCTGTCTGCGTGTATTAATGTAACTCGTATACAGTAAAACTAACACTTGTTCATACTCTCTCTCATTCTCTCTCTCTCTCTCTGTGTTTATGTGTCAGTGTTCCACTTTTCCCAGCGGTTCACCAAAGTGGTCCCAGAGAGCTGCATGCTGATCCTGCTGGGCCTGGTTCTGGGGGGCATCGTCTTGATGGCCAGCAACAAGCAGCTCTACCAGCTGGAACCAGGCCTCTTCTTCCTCTTCCTGCTCCCCACCATAGTGGGCGATGCCGGTTACTTCATGCCCGCACGCCTCTTCTTCGATAACCTGGGGGCCATCCTCCTGTACGCAGTGGTGGGCACCCTGTGGAACGCCTTCTGCACTGGCTTCTGCCTCTACGGGGTCAAGTTGCTCGGGGTCATAGGTCAGTAGGGGGGAAAGTGTGAGAGGATTACATGTTGATGGTACTGCAGTGCTTGAAAGGACAATAACTTGTGTACAAAATTACTGTACTATACTAAATTCTGAATTTTGAACTATATATTATATAACTGATAACTGTTTTTCATATTATATGACAACTTAATAAAATCGTAACTTTATATTATTTTTCCATGTCCAGATGAGAAAGTGGAGGGGGGTTTGATGGAGTTCTTGCTGTTCGGGGCTTTGATATCAGCTGTAGACCCCGTGGCAGTCATTGCGGTCTTTGAGGAGGTGCACGTCAATGAGACACTCTTCATCATCGTCTTTGGTGAATCGCTGTTAAATGACGCTGTCACTGTGGTGAGTCACATTCAAATATTATCTCTCAGACCCACGGACATGTACACAAACACACTCACACATCAACAGACGCACACCTGAAAGAAACATGGGCTCCAACTATATTCTACAAACAAACATGCACAGCTCTTCCTGTTTTGCAAAGCGTGGGTCGCTGGAAGGTAACCATAGCGACAGAGATGCTTTGAAGGTCATTGTGTACAGGAGTCCTAGAGAGCAGCTGGACAGAGACACTACAAAGAGCTGGCAGGTGTGTGTGTTTGTATTTAAGGGCATGTTTGTATTTTTTTTTGTGTGTGTGTGTGTGTGTGTGTGTGTGTGTGTGTGTGTGTGTGTGTGTGTGTGTGTGTGTGTGTGTGTGTGTGTGTGTGTGTGTGTACGTGTACGTGTGTCTGTGTGTGTGTGTGTGTGTATGTGCGTGCTAGTGATTGTATTTATTTTGTTGTTTATTTGTTTTGCTTCCTGTAGTGAATTTTGGCCAAATGTATCTATGTAAGCAATATTGACTTCAATCCTTATCCTTTTACAATATCCCGTTATATTTTGTGTGAATAAGCACGAACCAACTCTCTCAAACTTCATCTGGTATATGCTTTGTGCACATTTAGCACTACTTGTACACTATGTTTGTGTGCACCTTGCACAGTCCCACAGTAGAACAGTGTTCTTTGTATGTGCTTCATCTTTAGCGTGTGTATCCATCCATTTTGTGAAACTTATTATGATGTGTTGATAGATTGTAAGTCGCCCCTTCCCAGCCATTGGCTAATAGAATTGCCCGCTCCCTCGGACCGCAAATTGAAAAGCTCTTTACTGAACAGGATGACCCTCTCATGGTTTAATTCCAGTCAGAATGGAATAGAGCATGACAGACAATAAGAAACAGGAAAAGGCCTTATAACTCCATATAACTCCAAAACAAAACGACGAAATGCTAACAATCATAAACCCATTTTAAATTCTCCCTTAACGTTTTCTGTTCCATTTAACCCCCACCCCCCAAGAGTATGACAAATGGAAAAATGTATTGTGCCCTAAAGATACTTGTTAAACCTACTGATTGAGGTATGTACGTATTTGTCATTTATTTAGATATTTTAATCTTTAAGGACGTAGTGAAGCAACAATTGACACTCTCAGGCTGGCTTGATACAGTGCTGCTATAGATGATGTATCGAGCATCAAATGTGTCAAGCCTAGAATCCATCATAAACCACTCATCCACTCATCTGAACAGCCTTTTCTTGTCGGACACGATCCAGTGATTTTTGTGTGGCCCATCAGTACTCTTTAACCAGTCATGATGAACCATATTGCCTCCAGTCCTTGAGGAAGGTTTTAAAGCCACCAGAGGCACCCTCTCTCCACTCCCCATCTTGGAGGTCAGCGCGAGCTTGTCTTTTGTCAGGCCTAATCTCCCCATAAACCGAAATACAGAAAGCTGGATCTCTCCCTGTGCCTGGAGAGCGTGGTGGGAAAAGTGTACGCAAGCGTCTGAAATCCCCTGACTATTGGGAGGGATTGCGTTAACTTCACAACCACTCACTGGAGCACGAGTAAGGCTGCATAGATGGTTGTGCAACCCCCGCTTGCAAACAAGTGAACAAGGAGGGATATAGAAAGAGAGAAATATTCTTATAGAGGCTGGAATTGTTCTGTGTTGACACACAAACATGTCAATAAAGTGGGTTAATGCAGTGAACTACCCTGAGCAAGACGTTTGAGAAAATATGCTTATTTTCCTGAGCTTGAAAAGGCCATGAGAGAGAGAGAGAGGGAAGGCCCCTCGCTACTAGCAGTACAGTAACACTCTCCCACTTACTGTGTGAACCTAATTTCTCCTCTCCCTGGAATGATATGTCCTCTGTCCTCTGTGCTGTTCAACTCAGAAGCATCTGGAGCAAAGAGTCTGGGATGCACACTAATAAAGTCTATGTCTTTCTATTTTGGGTCAAAGAGGGGGTTTCCTCTAATACCATGAAAACTAGTGCCTAAATCACTGCCATTGAATTAAAACGTTGAAAAGTGAACAAGAGAAAACATTAAGACTTTTGGTAAATGCCACATTCATTTTAATATGATACCTTTTACTGTGATTACAGTATTTTCACTCAAATAATAATAATAATAATAATACATTATATTTATAAAGCGCTTTTCAAAACACTCAAAGACGCTGAAAATCAATCCTTAATGACGCTACATGTTGTCATAGTTACAATACATTATTCAATTGGATAGATTACAGAATATATTATACCCATTCAAATTAAAATGAATATACCCAGTATCCCCACCTTTGCATGTTTGGTCTGTGTACAAATTTGACTAAGCAGATTGTTATGTGGTTGACAAGGGCAGACCAGCGGTCAGGAATGTCAGGGGTTACTGGCCCCTGCCTTTCCCTGCCACAAGTGTAATCGGATTTGATCCGACGGATCAGACACGTAGTACGAGCGGAGCCCAATCATCACATTAACCTCTATCTAGGTGCCGTTTGATACACATTGAAAAACCTTTACTCTGAGGTGTATCCCAGTTGTTTCCCATTTGAAAATGCCTATCTGGCATGTTCATTTGATACCTTATTAATGATTTCCCGTTAGGACATTTACACTGGAGTGGAGACTAATGCATGTGTAATGGTGTGAGTTATACACCATGGGTTCAAAGTTTTATAGGGCTGTTGGGTTTAGCTGGTATGGATTTGGTTTATAAGGCAATTCAAGGTTACACGGTGTTCCTATAGAGTGAACTATACACAACAGGATTCTTACGACAAGGTTAGTGGGCGGTCCGCTAGAGTGAGCAGTCAGCGTAGGACCTCCAAAGACCCACCAAAACCAAAACCTCTTCAACCAACGCATTCATCCATTTTACACACACACCCACATGCATGCACACACACTCCCTTACACTCATGTGCCTTCACACGCACATTCACCGACACAAATGCATAAATAAACCGACATATATGATCTAACACCTCCCCATGGAGGAACCTAGGCTGTGTTGCAGGTGCAAGCTATTGGTCCTGATATTAGTCAGCACCTTGCACCTGTAAAAACTGGTTGTGTGCGATGTCTGGGTGCCTAGTCAGAGTAAAAATAGAGCATGGCGGCTGGCATTGTAAAGACAGGCTGTTCTAAAGAATTATCAGCTGCAGCATGTAGCTTGGCAGTTTGGGGGTAAAGCTACTCTCTGCACCCGTAGCAGACTTAGCAGTGAACCCTGCCGTTTTGTAATTTGATTTGTGGTGGACCTATTGTCTCAGGGGAAGGTTTTGGAAAGGATGATGAGTCAGTCTGCCCAGCCAGCCCCCTTGCTAATGTGATGCTTATCGTGTCCTCAACCAAGGCTAACTCGGTCATTGTATTCGACTAAAGAACTTTGTTAATACTCAAAGTTATTGCCAGTATAGTAGCTGCCATAGAATACATGAGGCGAGGTGAGAAAAACTGTCACTGCGTGGAAGAAACAGTGAAATTATTTCCTCTGCTTCTCTGCACAGGTTTTGTATAAAGTCTACATATCGTTTGTGGAAGTGGGACCTGGGAATGTTCAAACAGTAGACTATGTCAAAGGAGTGGGTGAGTGTGTGTTCTGCTCCATTTGGTTTCAGTCCCCACCCACATGCACTGCTGATATTGTGCTGGCGTTGTTGTAACTTTAATGTGAAACTTTGTTCTGGACAAGTGTGCACTATATGCCAAGTTGCGCTATGACATCACCAGTGAATATGCCTCCATTGTGCACTCCTCCAGCCTCCTTCCTCGTAGTCAGCATCGGTGGGACGCTGGTAGGCCTCATCTTTGCCGTCATCCTGGGATTCATCACTCGTTTCACCAAGAAGGTGCGAATTATTGAGCCCCTGTTTGTTTTCCTGCTGGTCTACCTGGCCTACCTGACAGCTGAGCTCTTCTCCCTCTCAGCCATCCTGTCGTGAGTAGCATGGCCCTCCTCACACACACCTACAGTACAACCCGGAGATGCAGTTGGGTTTGTCACTTTAGTCCCATATTTTCATTATAACAAGTCACGAATCATCCTTGCCATGGCTATTGAATGCTCTATTGTAAAGTTGCAAGCCCTATTGAAACCCCATCACAACTTGAGACTCTGAAGAGAATTCTAATACCAATGTTAGTAGAGCCAGTAGAGCTAAATTATTGGTGTCAGTTTGGAGTGTACAGAGAGGTTTTCCAAAGGACTGATTCACTCTGCAGAGTGTTTGTATTCAAGGTCAGCATGAACAGGAGAGAAGGCCTTTAGCACTAGACCTAGAAACATTGTGGCTGTTTCTACCAATAGCCACTTGTAGCTGACAAAGTATCTACTGGTTTTTCCTGAATGAGATCAAATGTGTAATATTTTAATCCCATGTTCAATGTATAGGTGTAAAATGTGTAGTTATTGGATCACAACTCCAAGGTTTCAACTGGCTGTACTAAAGATGATCAAGTGATAAAGATATTAGGGAGATTTCAGATTTAATTGGGCTGGCATAGTATTTGGGTTGGTTAGTTATTGTAACACATTTCCATTTATAGTTATGCCAATGGCAGCAGGATTGGTGTGGTCAGTGTATAAGCAGTCTGCACAGGTTGTTCTGTGGTGGATGACGGAAGGCGGGTTGCCGGGAGTTTCATGTGTTCCAAATCCGGCAACCTACTCTTCATTTGAGTACCATGAGCTCCCAGACATAACTGTTCCTATTGTTTTCTGATAATTTGATCCTTGAGTTGGAGTAAAATTTTTAGCTCACTCTCACACTGGGAATAAACTATTTCTAAATTTCAAAGGTGGAAGAGTCAGTCAGTGTTTAATTTGAATCTGTATTATTACTTTACAAGGAATTCTTAGAAAGGGATGTAAATGTATAGCGGGTAATACAGTTCCATGCTCTTGAGAGATATAGTTATTTTTGTCAGAAGCAGGCTACTAGTAATCAAGTTGATTCAACAATTCTTGTAGTAGTTACTGTTGCAGCAAATTCCTAAAAAGTTGTTTTCATAAACTCTTATATTGTTTGTTAGATTACAATTAAAACAAATGTTCTTTTAGAACTAAATTATTTTATTAGCAGAAAGTCTTACCACTAAACCATCCCATGGTGTCCATTAGTAGTGACTTAGGCCTGCCCTCTTCCAACTAATCACATCACTGTTAAGGTTTCCCAGCCACTGACTGGCTCCTCATTGTGCACACATACACACACATATGCCAGATGTCAATATAATTGTCTCTTTCTATACGGCTTGGCAACATGTCTCTCATCAACACACACACACACACACACACACACACACACACACACACACACACACACACACACACACATACCC